>WTSP01017712.1:0-25010 GCA_025331215.1 Actenoides lindsayi | reverse complement strand
GAAGGAAGGAAGGAAGGAAGGAAGGAAGGAAGGAAGGAAGGAAGGAAGGAAGGAAGGAAGGAAGGAAAAGAAAGAAATTTTGAAGGAAAAGATCAAATCTGTATGGTCCTTCTGGAGGAGTTACAAAAGGAAGTTACCTATAGACACAAAAATCTTCTGGCATCTACAAGATTCCCATTAAGATATGCAACCTATGGCATACATATTGAATTTGCCCTTGAAAACTAACCATTCAGCTGTACCTAAAAAAAAAAAAAAAAGAGAAAATAATCTCTTTTTTCTTATGTTGGTAGTCAAGACATCTAGTAGTGTCATAGAGCTTCTGAGTTGAGGCTGTACAGAAGGAAACAGCAAATGAATAGGTGAGGGAGTCTATGATGTGTAACATGGACAACTTCCCAATACCAGCATCAGCCTCACTAATGCAGACTAGTAGAGCTGTACAGTGTATAAAACCCAAAACTGGGCATCCTAAAGATTTAGGCAGATTGTTTATTGTGAACTGAAGGCTGTGTCACTGAGACACAGTGAACCAGGAACAGGATAAAGCCAATTTCTGGGCTTCATGGAATTTGTCAGCTATGGGTTGACCTATCAGCAGCCTAACATATTATGTTAGGGAGTAGAAATTTGATGCACTTTCCAAAACTGGACTAATATAAATGACAGAACTATATATATATGGTTCACACAGTCATTTACAGGTCATCAGACTACTAATTTTAGACATTCATGCAATGACACAGAGCTCCTCATTTGTTTGAAGACCTACCTGTGGGTCAAAAGTGTTCAACTTCCACCATATCAAAACAATTCCTATGGAAAATGGAAGTAATCTGTGCCAGTAAAAAAGAAAAAAAAAAATATATAAACATTTAAAAAATTATTAATAAAATACTATAAAATCATCTATTCATCATTCTGTTAATTATCAGTTTGGTGGGTTTCTCAGTGGAAATGAGTCTTAAGTTCATGAAAACATTACCAGATATAGTATATCAGATATGTCTTATATGTTAGATATGTTTATGTTAAAGGAAAATCTGGGTGACATTTAGGCTTCAAAATGTCTTCTCAGTCCATGGGTGCCTGTCCTCTAACATACGTGTTAGAATTCTTTCCAGTCCATTATACACTCCACATCAGCAGCAACTGCAGCATATTTGTTCCATCTGTGGGCTGGCAACATTTTAAAAAGTCCAGGTTTTCTGTCTTATTAGTGGGGGCAATCCCCCATTCTTATCCCCCCCATTGTCACTGTATAGATAGAATAACATTTCCCTCCCCTGGCCAGTGTTTACAACTCTAACAAAAGAGATCTCAGGGAACAGAGGTGAGGAATTTCAGTATACAGAGAGAATGATCAGGGATGGGGACAGTATCTGCAAGATGTTCATTCTACATTTTGTCTAATTCCCATTTATAACAGGGGAATTAATCTTGAGGAGCTTGAGAAAGGAATGCACAAAATCTGAATGGCAACAGAAAAATGAAAATGAAAAGCAGCTGTGCGGTTTCTCACATTTAAAATAAGATTGCATAAAAGCAACAAAGAGATGCAGTCATTTTTCGTACACCTTGCAATGCTTTTATGCACTCCCTCCTCTGTCAAAAATGTGCATCCTCTCAGAGTATTCAACTTCACACTACAGACACAGAGGTCACAACATGAGAGTGAAGAGGTATCTGAACTAGCACAAAACTGACTCACTCAGCCGTTAACAGCATTTCAGCCACAGAGGCTGTGTCATGCTGCTGAGGCCGGGTGACCTTGGCATGCTGCAGAGCCTGAAGTTCCTTTGCTGGCTGTGAGATAAACCCACTACCATCGCAAAGCATTAGACATTTGATAATGGAGGTGAAATAAAGAGTAAGTGTTTTATTTATTTACTTTGTAAATATAGGTCTTTGGGTATTCAACTTTTGGGAGCCTTCAATGGACTTTCCTGTTGGAGAGGTGAGGTTTTATGGCATTATTTACAAACTAATGACCAGAGTTTTCCTGCCATTTTAAAATGCATTTTCTACACACCCATGAGTGTAACATACTATAATGTCAGTGGAGGTAATTATTTTCACTCTTTAAAGTTAACATAATGACACGGTGTGATTTCTTTATCCATTACTGTGCTTTCTATATAATTGTGGAATTTAACAATATATTTACCCATGTGACTAAATTTAATACGATTCATTAGCAAAATATATAAACAAATGAAATTAGGCACAAAATCACACCTATATTGCTAACAGCTCTCATTTCAATGCTGTGTTGTGCTTATTGTGATTATCATTTGATGGTTTGGAAATTCACCAATACTAGACTATTAGTATGTGTTAGAATAACACCTTTCTCCACTAGCTTGATTTACATCTTGCTTATCTTCTAGGCACAGAAATTATTTCGAATAGTTCCAAAGAAGACCTAAAAATTGCCTAGAAAAAGTAAATAGCCTTCTGAGCCCCATTCTGACTTACTTGTTTTTCAAACTCTTAGATTTTAAAGACACCTATTAATAGAGTAAAAAGATTCTTCTATATAAGTACTTCAGATTACCTTATGTTAATGTCATTCAATGTAATCTACCAGACTTCTTTTGAATGAATAAATTAAAATATTTTAAATAATAATCCTAAAGTAGCTTGTTTATTGGAGAAAAAGATCAGTCTAAATGTGCATAAGATATATTAGATATACAATTAAAATGAGATATCATGTATATCATAACTGCCTTTTTCAATAGCGTAGATCAGAAGGGTACACATGAAGCCATCAGTTCAGAAAGAAAGGTAGATTAACAACACTTAATAAAATTAGATAATAAAAGATTTAGCATCTTTGCTGCCTTCTCAGTAGATGTTGAAAGCTGACCAAAAAAGGTCATGCATAATAAGGACTCAGCAGAAATTTGGATGTCTAAAACTTCATACTCTTATTTGGAGAAAATAATTTATTATGGCACTCAATTAAAAATTCATAAATGTGGACAGAATAAAGGTCTAGAGGAATTGTAAAGTTAGTGTGACTAAGATAACAAAAAGTAAACATATTTCCCTAGTTATAGTTCAAAGCCCCTGACAAGAGAAATAATGAAAACTATTACTTACAAATGAAAATGTTTCTTAGCCTACCAGAAAGATTACAAAAGATCAAGGAAAAGGGCATAAGAGATCTGAGCTGAAGTATGGGTCAGTGCTGAGTTACAAGTGCCTCAGAACTCCATATGATAAGATTGTTCATTGAGGGCAGTTCATTTACCTAACACGCTTTTTTCCTCACAACCCATGCAAATTAAACTATAAATAATAGTAACTGTTCACACAGTAACCATAAACTTGAACTCCACTTCTTCTTATTGTCTTCACAGATCTTTCTTGGCTTCCAAAGTGGCAATGCTGGAGTCCCTTCAGCTGGTAATACAGATAGCCAAGTAGCTCTTTACTACTCTCTTGATCGTCTAGTTTAATCTTTTGTGTGGCTTTACAGACCAATGCACTTCATTAACACAAGACAAATAAAGCAGTCACCTGCATTTCCAGGGGATGAAGGCACAACGGTTTCTTGAATCTTGTCTGCCAGCACTCAGTGGTTTTGGACTAAGAATAGAAAAAGCATTTATAAGACTGTTTTTCTTTCTGTCCTAGGGAAGTTGAATTTAGGAAGAGGAATAAAACCCATGTTAGCCTTTTCCACCTAAGGTCTTTAAAGCTGTGCAGTCATCCAGATGTACCAATCATCTAATCTGTTTAGCTTTCCATTAATAGCTACCAGGAATGAATTTGTATAGTCAAAAGAAACCAACAGGCAATTTGAGATGTTCCTATCACTCATCTTGTAGATACCACTTGTCAGCTGTTAGTGGAGACAGATTTTGACAGTATTTCCTGTTTCCACTTCTTCAGACTTCTTCTGGATTGGTTCATTTCTTCCTACCCCATGCATCATGATAGTGTGTGCTCACTCTTATGTTTGTAAATTTGGTTGATTTCCATGGATGTGCAGTTTTTCTGTCATTCAGCCTTGAGTCAAGTATACATTAGCAAAATCCGCTGTCTAAATGAAAATCATTTTAGGGCTATATCCAGCTATCTGTCCAGGAATGTTCTAACTTTCATTTATGTCAATGTAGGTACCTTAATATCTTCAAGGCCAGAGATTTTAGTGTTTCAAGGTCATTAGATCTTTTCTTAGAAAGAATGATAACAAAACCAAAACGTTTTTCATACTAAGGGCAGGAAAACACTGGAACAGGTACACAGAAAGGTAATGTAAACTACACCCTTGGACATACTCAAAACTCAGGCCCTGTTTTGGGTAGAGAGTTGGACTAGGCTTCCCTCTCAACCGAAATTACTCATATATCACCTATTTCTTCTACCATTGCACTGAAAACATTTTTTTTTTAAGGTGTACAATAAATAATACATACTATTCTCATACAAGGCAAAATATATTCTGACATAGCACATGATGGAAAAAGGCTGAATTATTTATAGCCACAGTTTGATGGAGGAAAACAAGGATGAATGTCTTGAGATTTGATACCAAGACTGGAACCACAAATTAATTTTATTTATTTATTTTAAAAGGATAACTATACAATTCATGTTCTAATTCCTAGAAGTTGAAAATGCACATAAAGTGGACTGACAAATCCATGAGGCTTTTCATATTTGATTTTAACATATAACATTCTGGATCCCTTATACTAAAAAAAAAAAAAAAAAAAAAAAAAAGATAAAATTCCCAATATAGCACATCTACACTTCCTTCTTCCTCAAAAACAACAACTTGACACTTAGAATATCATCACATGCAACTGAAACTGTCAAACTATTCCTGCTACTCTTGTATTTATGAGTGGTTTTGGAGTGTTCACTGCAAAATTTATTCATAAAATTGCTTTCAGTATATTAAGCAAACTCACCAAGACCATGGAATGACAGATAAGGTTTTTTTAAAGGACATTTTAGCACATGGGCTTTCCAACAATAATAAAATTTAAAAAAAAACTCCTGTATTGAAGGTTAATTCTGTGACTTACTTCCTGTTTCTTTGCTGAAGACTCCCTATGGACATCCTGAGATTAAGTATGGTATGGTATTTATTAAGGAGAACACTTACATTAGCAAATAGATTTCTTTCAGATATCAGGAACATTGTTAGGTACCAAAGTACACTTTGTGTATGATCAATAATAAAGCCTGTCTTTATAACACTGAGGAACCTATAGTTTTGAGGACAAGTCTTTGTCCTTAAAACAGAATTTCATCTTAGCTCATCAATAAAACTTCATGACTCTGTACTTAAGGCCTTTCACATGTAAAATGAAAAGATTTCTCAAGCATATCTAAAAATCATCTAGATATTTACTCCCCAGCCTGTTGCCAGCAAATTATTTAAAAAAATGAGAAAAAAAGAGCAAATAATTTTGCAAACAGAAATAGAGATCCAAGAAGTTCCTCTTTCACTGACATAATTGAGGATGAGCATGATTACTGTAGAACTACATCATTAGTTGTATCATTAGGATATCTGATAAAAATATTACACAGAATGAATTTTAGGATGAATCTGTACTTGCAATAAAGTCAGACAACACTATATTGACCTTTCAGGAGCAATCAGACTCAGAAACTGACTTTCCCAAAAGCTAATATCCTTCAGTTCTTTCTCAGAAGCCCCAGGGCCAATTTCCCATTAGTTCTGAGTCTTCAGTAAAGATTAGGATATTACTGTTAACCCCATGGAAACATGCTCACAAATTTATTCTATGCATTTTGTCTCTATCCAGAAGAGAGGTTCCATAGAGTCACTTCATAAAGGCTACCAAGCTTCTTCACATTTTACAGGTTTACAGCTTTGCCTCCTCTCACCCAGTACTGCTCCCACAATCTCAACACTATTTTGCTCAGAAGTTTCTGGAAAGAGAGAAAACATACTGCCTTAGCTATGAAAGTCCTGACATTCTATCCCTCTAAGACAGAAACAGACCTATAATACCCTTCATGCCATAGGTTTAAAGTCCAAGTGCTTCTCTGCATCCTGTGAAACAGATTTTCAGAAAAATGTTCCACATGATATAGGTTCCGCATAATATTAGACTTCCATTTATAACTGAAGAACTCTTAGATTTAAAATTAAAACTCTTAGAATTAAAATTAATCCAGAAATATTAACATGATTAATTACTACTATTCTAAATCAAAGTGATGGATATGCATCTTCAACCTCTTCCTGGCATATACATCATATGTCCCTTAGCAGAAAATACATGAATTTTTATTGTATTTCTATACAGCAACAGAAGTATATAAAATATTTTGCAAAACAAAGAATGCATCTGTACTCAAAGTAATTTAAAATGTAATTTGGATATGACAGCAACTAACTCTAAAGCTTCTCTTTCTCATGTACACACCTCAACAGGCATGGTAGACCTTGTTTTGAAATCTTTGTCTGCTTCCATTAATAAAGTTCACCCATGCCTTTTTTTCTTCTGAGGCAAAGAAAGCATTTGAGTGGTATGTACTTGTGAGCTTGATCGCAGTCCTTGCTAAAACCTCTCTATAAAAAGTCAACAGACTGTGTTAATTGAACCAAACCTTTATACCACACACACATCTCTCTGAAATGATTAGCTGTGAACAAAGTATATTTATAGTTCCCAGTTTTGGTGTACATACCCAGACACTGAGGATCAGATCTGTCTTCTGAGGGCTTAAGGACTCCACAATGAACTGTTTTGGTCTCCAAAAACAAACTCTAATAAAGCCTTTCCATCATTTTCCATATTGTTCAGGTTCCCACCATCTCTCTCTTGTTTCTAACTTTAACCCCTTGGAAATCACGTAACAGATAGAACAAATGTTCATAGACAGTTCTTAAAGACAGGTTTTTATGCCGAGTCTACTCAAAAAATGCTATAGAGCTACAAAATAATAATTTTCTGACAATACTCCTCAGAGTTTTCACCTCTCTGAAGGGTTCTTATGTTTGTGTCAAAGTCTCAGTGGAAACTGCCTAGTGTATCTGCTTCTGCAGGTGTTACTCATGGCAGCTGGTCTGACTCCCTTGCTGTGAAAGTGCATTACATTTGAAAACAGCCTCCTATACCTACACCTGGGTTAGTCATCTGAGTTTACAGCCCCTATCAGTGGATAGGAGTAACACACAAAATATTGCTTTCTTCATCCTAAAGATAAACTTCAAAAATAGGCTAGGTAGATTGTTCCCTTTAAAGGTGTTTTCTCTATTGTCTACAAAGTGACCATGGGGTGACTCACTCAGGGACTTCTATTGCACACATGGTAAAAAATCCAGGGTCAGTAGCAGCCCCATTCTTAACAACCCCTCGCCACTCCATCTGCAAAGCAGACATTGTGTTTTCCCAGTGAAAGTTAAAACTGTAAAGCTATGCACAAGCATGAGAAGAATCCATAAGGTGACACTGCACAGTTCTTAAAATAACACATGCCTCCTGGAAAGTGAGTTACTGGGACTGATTTATATGAGGAGAAACTACAGTTTGTTAGAGAAGGGTGCACAGTGTGTAGCTAGAAGTAGAGTTAGAAGGACTAGGATGTCAGAGGAAGGAGAGGAAAGAAACACTATAACCAGCAGTCAGCTGTTCAAAGAGAAGTCAGAATGAAAAATCAGATTTCTTAAAATATTTGAAGTAAAGATTAAAGACAGAAAAGTAGTTAAAGCTTTCTCATGCAAGACTTGGGAAATGGATACAAATAGCTTAATGACACACATAAATGTCAGCCTTTGGACAACTTTGATGTGAGCAGTTAGGAGGAAAGCAGTGCTGGTAACAGTAAAGACCAACACAAGAAGCTGTTCTCCATGGGGTAAAAGACCAGAGGAGTAGATTGTCCGTAAGTTTTCAGTAACAGGTCAAACTGTTGTAGTATTGTAACTGAAAGAGCAGAGTTATGTGACAGCTCCAATTCTCTACGCTCACTCAAGCATAAGGGTCACATTCAGAGAATGATCTGGGTTTTAGAACCCAACAGGACATTCTGTCCCTGGCAGAGAAAGCAGGTCATATCTTGGTCTTGCTAACGCGCTCCAGATGCAGGATACTGCAGCTTGTCTCACTAAGAGCTCTCAAAGTAAATTTGAAATTGTGTCTCCCACAAATATCAGTACCAGCTCAGCTAGGGTGTAGACATGCAGAGCTATAGCCTCTTCTGACCCTAGTCTGACAGTATAGCAACGAGCACTCAAAAGAACACCAATTATATTCACTCTAGTTATCTTAATTTTCAACAATACAGTGCAATGAATTCTGAGGACATACAACACCACAAAGACTGTTGACTTAGGAGAGATAAATGAAAGGCAGGAAAGTTTAAGAGGCATTTGTTTATGTCTTAGCTAAAACCAGACAGAAGTCAGAGGATCTGGTCGACTAGACATACTTCAACAACGCCTGAATACTTAAACTGTGACTTCTTGTATGACTTATAGTTAAGGCCTTTTGTTATTCTGTGACAATTTAGAAACTCTTAGTCAAGAAGTCAGATGTGATATTGTATTGGATCTGACTGAGCTGGAGTTAATTTTCCCCATAGCAGCCCTCCCAGTGCTGTGCTTTGCACTGAAAGCTGGGAAGCTGCTGATAACACACCTGTGTTGTGGGCACTGCTGGGCAGGGCTCGCACAGCACCGATTTTATCCAACATTCCTGCTGCAGTGGGATGGGGTGGCCAAGATCTTGGGATGGGACACAACTGGGACAGCTGAGCCAAACTGACCAGAGGGATATTCCATACCATATGACGTCAGCTGGACTATAAAAGCTAGGAAAAGGAGGAGGAGGGGAGGGCATCTGCTTATCCTCCAGAGGAACTGATACATGTTTGGAGCCCTGCTTCCTGAAAAGGGCCAGACATCGCCTGCTGATGGGAAGTAGAGAATTAATCTTTGTTTTCTTTTGCTTCTGTGCACACAGCCTTGCTTTGCTTTCCATTAAACTGTCTTTGTTTTAATCTACAAGTTTCATCTTATTTCCTTCCTCCTCGTCCAGCTGCGAGGAGGAGGAGGGGAGTGATAGTGTGGCTTGGTGGTCATCCATCCAAGGTCAAACCACCACAGATATCAATAAATAATGAGAAGAAAGAGGTACAGCATATTTTGATGACACCAAAAGTTCAGACAAGGAAAACACTGTGTGAGGTGGGTGTAAGAAGAGATTGTTAATCTGTTTTGAATATTCATGCACAGACATGGGACAGAAGAGACTATCTACATAGTCATTTTTATTCTTGCTTCAGTATGAAAGGAAATCATGTTATGTGCAGAAGTTAAATAAAAACCCAAACACCAAAAAACCCCACCAAAAAACCAAAACCAAAACCACAAAACAAAAAAAGAACAAAATTAAAAAACCAAACCCACACACGCACACAGAAAACAAACTAAAACAAAATAAAAATTAAAAAAAACCCCAACAAACAAACAATCAAAAACATAAAAAAACCCCAAGCCCAAGCCACTTGAAATAAGATTGGCCAAGAGACAGAACTGAAAACAGAATCTGTTTGCCCAGGAAAGCAGACATGATGTTTCTGGAAAAACTGTATACAAACTAAACTAAATCTGCTTCAGGAAGGGACATCTCTGTAAGGGTATAGAAATAGAGAGTTGTGCTGGTTGAAGGAACTATGTCCTCCAACACAGTGCAGATGCATACTGTTTCTCTTTTGACAAAGATAATTGCTGCCCTCATGTATGACAGCGGCAAGGAACAGGCATATCACAACAACCCGTTATTTGTACCAGAAACTTGGAAATCTTGGAGACATGATGATGCAGGGAAGCTGCAGCGGAGGCAAAAGTATGGTCTGTCCAAGATTCCCTTGCCTGCAATCTCCAGGTGGCATTTTAGCTCTCCACAAAGTACTTTATTTCAAATAAGCAAGTTTTTCAAGAGATAGCTGTTTAACCCAGCTCAATTAATTTTGACTTGGAAACTGAATTCATTATAAATAATGTCTAAGTCAGGGACACAACATAGACCTAAGACAACACAGCTGACCATAATCTAAATGTTAGTTTTTCATGGTCAGTAGCTCAGCTGGTTAATTTCTAATTAATACATAAACACCTATGAGAGTTACATTGGCTTTTCTTTCTTTGTGCAGTGTTCTCCTGACTTTTCAGGAAAGCTTATTTTCTATCACATACTTATATTTTGGACAGTTTTGAGGTAATTTACTACAATATATTTTTGATTATAAAAAAAAAAAGGTAAACAACAACAAGGAGGGGAGGGGCTAACGCAGAAGAAGGAAATAATAAATGTTGATCTGAAGTACTCAGTGAAAAACATACAACTATCTACTACCGAAAGAACAACACTAGTCTGTGTTGATTAATCAGGGCACACTCGGAATGCCAGTAGCTGTTCTCATTGGCTACCAGATATGAGGTTAAGGTAGGACAGTGCTACCATGGGACTCTTAACCATATAAAACATATTTATAACCAGCTTAGCCCTGAACCCCTCTAAAATTGAACACCTCAAGAATTCTTGCCCATAGTTACTTGGTAGATTTGAAAAAACATGAAACCATCAATGGAAATGTCATTCAGCTGATTGTGAATTTCAATATCTGTGAAGGGGATGCCCGTGTACCAATTATCTGCTCTCTGACTCCATTGATGGTTTCCATCATTCTGTTAGCTCTCTTTTCATGTACAAGCCTTCCCAAAACTACCAGTGATAATTCCCCGTGTACACAGGCCATGCATATACTTTTGCTTCAAGCAGATCGATTTTGACTGACAATTACTCTACGACGTTTGCGCGTCTCAAAAAAGAATGATGTAGATTGTGTTTGATACATCCAGCCTTTTACAGGCCCAGTCAATTTCAATTTTTCAGATTATAGTTATCTATTAGTTATTTACTCCAAGGTCTTTTTCAGTTTATAAAAATATTATTTGAGAAAAATAATTTTTCCTCGTTTTCAAGACTATTCTTGAGTTTTAATTGCTTTTCCCCAGTTGATGAAACCAAGACCTTGTAAATGCTTGTTTTCAACTACTTATTTGTAGAGCACAGCTAAGAGAATTTTCTAGCATCATAGTTGTGTATTATAAGGAGTAATAAAATAGAAACTGCAGAACACTTGAGAATGAGGAGTGAGTTAAGTGTTTCTGATAAAATTTCATTTTAAATTGTCATTGACTTCTGGCTTTTCAGGTTTACTCCTAAACAGCTACTGTTTCATTCATAAAGTTTCATTCTGCACAGAGACAGCTTTAGAATGAACCAACATATGCTAACTTACTTTTATTCTTTTTTTCTGATAAAAGCTTCTGAAAATGTTAATAAAATTTTAGTTTCATACTGAATCTGACTTCTTCATTGTCTTTATCTGACTTTACTTATTTATTCATTATCTTTCACATCACCAACATGAATTTTGTATGGAGTTAGTTCTTGATTCCACAACAAAAAAATGGAAATATGCAGGAAAAAACATTTAAAAAAAAAATGAAGACATCTTCCTGCACAAGGGAACTTATATGAAGCTTACTCTTCTTCTATTTTGCCCATTTAAGAAAAAAAAAAAAAAAAAGTTTGCTAATTAATCATTCAATTCATTTCACTGAGGTTGTTTAGAAGAAATTCTTATATGAGAGAGTGTTCAAACTGACCGAAGAAAAAAAACCAGTTTCAATAAAAGTCTCTTCACCATCATCAAAGTAAGAGGATTTTAATGTGACTTCATCCATCTCAGTTACTTTTTAGTTCTCAGGGGGGTTTTTAATAAATAAAATAAATTTCAAAACAAAAAAAAAACCAAACAAACCAAAACAACAAACAAACAAAAGTCAAATAGCTCTCACAGCTGAGACTTAGCCTGCAGAAGCTTGTTCAGCTTCCCACATGTGGGATGTGGTACAAAACACTTAATTGGAGTGCTGACATTGGTTACATGCCTATGATTAGAATTCTGCTGCCATCAAGAGCATTTTTCTTTTATAGCAGATCACAGACATCAGTAATTGGATTATTGTCATGGTGAACTTTCACTGAAGCAGTAACTTCAGCTCCCTCTATATGGAAAAGTCTCTAAGTAGCAAATTACACCCTGATTACTCTTTTTGTTATGAAATAAATCTGTGTATTTGATTCAAAAGTTGGTGTTGATGATGATTCTAATATTGATGTTGTTTTCTTCCAGAAAAATTTCAGTGAGTTGACTGCAGAGATCCTCATGGCCCCAACAAGGGGTGAAACTGCCTGTGCTCTCTTTCTAAAACCATAATTTCTACAGCATTGTTTTGCTTTTACAAAAAGAAATTTCACATGTAAAGGTACTATTACTGGAGATATAACCAAATCAAATCAGAGCAATTTTGTTTTCTTTTTTTTCTGTCCTGAATGTCTATGACTCAGGATGATTTCCAGCTTTATTATACTTTTCTGTAGAGAAAGCTGATTTGATGCAGAACAATCTCTTTCAAATCATCAAAACAAATACCAGAGCTTAAGGGAACAGGCAGCTCACCCCTGCTGCGTAAACCTCATCAGGGCACACCACCTGTGGTAGTTTTTGTACACTGCAGTCAGTTAATTACCTTAAACACATGTGACATGACCCTCACTCTCTGTTCTTAGCAATCTAAAATCAGACCAATTCATTTGAGGATTTTATTAGCAAATGCTGTAGATGTCTTCCCTTAGGTAGGACAAAATCCTGATAACTCTTAAACAACACCTTCAATAAGGAGACTACTCCTAGGGTAGTCACATATCAGGGAGTTAAAACCACTGAGATGGCAGCAGTAGAAAAGATGGGACATGTTTTCTTTCCAGATATTGGAAACTGAGGCTGAGAGGAGAAAAGGGATTCACTGTGTGACTCAGTTTCTGGTGGAGCTGGAATGAATCTTGATGTTCTAGCTTCCCACATATTGTCTTACCTACCAAGCCAGTCAGTTTTATTGATTCTCTAATGAATGCCTTGTTCTCCAAAACTTTAGTAAACATAAATATATAGAAGGAAGCTACCCATTTAAAACTCAGTTCAGAGTTGCTGATGTTATCTAACTTCTACCCCTTTCTCATCTCTTGGCTAAGTGTGTTTGTCCACATGTCATCAAAGTTTTTTGCTCCACACTAGCAAAAGTAAGAAAAATGATCACACTTCCATGTGCATTCCAAAAGTTAATCACATCTAATCTGAATTATGAATGCTTTTCTAATGATGGCTGGTCTTCCAGCCCAGTCACTGGAATCACACCCCTGCCACTCCTGCTACTTGACTTCTCCACCAAAACCCAATCTTTCTGTCATCCTGTAGGATGAGAACCTGCAAAGGTGGGGTAGAAACAAAGCATTGCCACAGGCAGGCCCTTACCTCAAAAATTCAGCCCTATGAGATTTGTCATACATAGCACCCAAACCCCATGTTGGTAACATTCATTTCAAAAGATATGATCATCCATCACATTACCTTGTATTAATATTAATGGGAAGTTCCCATAGCATTCAGCTGTTTGCAGTCTGCCTTCAAGGATGTCTTCTTGGAATCTGGCTGCTTCAGAAATTCAAAAGTTCAAAGGTTCAGACATTTCTATCACAGTGCCAAGCCTGCATCTGGAGCTTCTGAAATAATGGATTTTGTGTCAAGTTAATAAGAGGAATGTGAGGGGTGTGGTGGCCACACAGTGGTAAACACATTGTTATCTAGTAATACTGCAATATTCATCTTTCCATTTCAGCACTGATCTTTCAGAATATGTCACAGTACTGATCTCTGTAATATAATAACAGCCAACTGAAATAAAAAAGAATATAACCAAATAAAATATACTATTTCAACACAGACCTTTGAGTTATAGATGCAGAAAATAGATCATGCTGAAACATGATGTGTTAAGGTAGTTTGCACCAGTAATATGCTGAAAGCTTGAAGAATGTTAATTAAAACAGGAATGAAAAGCAAAACACATGTGGAACGCAGTGGAGGAGAATGTGGCATTGAGGTCATACAAAAAATTTCAAAATCACTTAGGAAAATGATGAAAGCAAATGGTTCTACAGTCTGTGATAAATATCAGATAGGATCTGTGGGAGGAAAGGAAAAAAAGGAATTTTGAGAATAAACTAAGGGCTGGGACTCAGAACAGCGCAAACATGCAGACAAATGGGACCAGATGGCCCTTTTCTCTTTCTGTCATAACTTTCATTCTTGGAATCTGAAGAGCCTAAAACTGATTTGGAAGACAAAAATTCCCTGTCTCAAATGACAGTCATTGATGCTTCTTATTTGCTCCATTTCCCATACCCAGCAATTACAGACCATAGACACATCTCACCTTATGTCCTGTGTGGGAGGAATTGACTTACAGAGATAATAATTTCAAATGTAAAATGACAGTAAAGAAAAAGAACTAGTCTGGATCCTTAGGCTCAGACTGGAACAAGGAATCTTACATAAATAAACCCACAGTGGCATTATCCCTGGAGGACATGCTTCCCCCTTGCTTGGATGGCATCTTCTGACTGGTCACAGTAACCACCACTGTATATATTGTTTATGACAGGGGGCATCAAAAACTGGTGTTCACACTGACTGAGTTTTCATGGCTCACTGAGCAGATCTGAAATACATTAGAGTCAGTGACCTGAAATATTCCATATCTCCTCACCTGGAGAGAAGCTCTGGATACATCAGTACAATGAGTAAATATATCCTAGATCTTATGTATACACAGCTAAAACTTTTCACATTTCAGTTCAGAAAAATAGCATATGTCATGGTAAAATCTCTGAGCTTTCCTCCTACAGGTTAAGAATTCCCCTTTTAGACATACATCTATTGAAATTTGTCTTCATTTCCCTCAGTGTAGGAAATATTTTCTGCGATTACAAATTAAGAGCTTGTTATGGACGTTGGCAAAATTCTTGGGAAATACAGAACAAGAATAGAGGTATTAACTAAGCTATCTTTTAAAGGAACCACCACTTTCTTAAAAAACAGCTAGTGATTTGGTTACACTTTTGTCAAGATGCCAAATATTAAGTTCAGCAGAAAAAAGTTTACCCTGTGACAAAATCATTAATATAGCAATCCTCTTGTGTGCTCTTCTGTGCTTGCATGAATCCCTTCACCTCTTTCCTCCATTACTAGGGTAGAGAAAGGTGGGCAGGAAGGAGCTCTCTTATGTGATACCATGGTCTTTTTGCAGTGAGCAAAAAATGTTATGAAAGTAAAGTATCCACCTGTGAACCATCCAAACTTGTCAAGTTTGACTCCAAGATACACAGCCAACTGGCTCCCATGTGTACTAAGAGGATCATGCCAGCACCCAGGGTATTTGGCATCTAGATGTGGTAATGACATCTCCGTGGATATAGGTTACTGGCATAGGTTTAATAGCATGCTACCATTTAAGACAGTTCTTTGTCTCCTCATTGTTACACTGAGCTGCCTAATAGTGGATTACAGCATGTGATAACTAAATCCTATTGTACTTCAGATGTACACGTGGGATCTGTTAAATGAAAAAGTATCTGAGTTTATCCTGTTAAGCAGGTGCACTTATAATTCTGTCTAAGGAAGGACACAAACAATTAGAAGAAAGAAAAGGAGGATGAGGGAAATACATCTTTTCCTATTTTAAATTAATGCATTCCTGGTAATGGTTGTCCTACTTAACCACTTTGATGAGTGCAAGATTTGGTGAATGGGTTGAAAGCATGTACAATCAGTACATCAGTGAAAACAGATGAGTCTTTTGCAAATTTCCTGTGGTGCAAATTTTGCTCTTCATGTCTCTGAATAATATTAGTAATTGTGATCACAAGGACTGAAGAACATGGCCTTCATTTTATCTTTATTTTCCATTAGGACATTCCCCTTGTAAAGAAAAATGACAATTTTCACATTCTACATTCTAGCTGCAAAGCAATCTTTAATTGGCAATTATACCCTATTGAAACTGATATGACACCTTATGAGCAGGCATTATGCCATCTAGACAGATGGGTAAGTGTATAGGTGCAAGCCATGCCAGAGAACAGTGTGTGCATCAGGGTTTTGTGGAAGGGCCAGACTCCTCCCCAGAGATACTGAAAGAGCAGTCTGTATAGATTATCAGCACTTTTGTGAGGTTGGAGTATGCCATCACCATTTCAACTTGGCCCTGAATTAGCAATGAAAATGAAAAAATATATTTCGAAGTCATTTTAAGTGAGCTTTTGGCTTTCTAAACTCATGATGAGGGGAGAAAAGATATATTTTCCCCTTTTGGCAATTTGCTGGAATCTCTCAATTAGTCTCATCCAAAATGTTTTAGCAGTGCTGTCGAGTTTTCTGCCAAAAGCCAATGTGTGACCTTCTATTAGCTTGTATACCCTGCAAACTCTTTTGTCACCATGGGTCTTACATACATTTTGCACAATGGTAAACTCTATTCAATCTGTTACTCAAAGCAAAGGGGGATGAAAAATTACCTTTTTTGATTATCTTGTGAACTAAATAGTTTACAATTAACACTGAACTCCAAATGAGGAAATAATATGTCTCTTTGAGGAAACCATATGCTTTGTGTTTTAAAGCACTTGCAGTAATATTGGTGGAATAGTTAATGTACGATGAATGCCATCTGCTGACTAATAGAGTATTTACAAGGGCAAATAGTCCGGAAAAGAGCTCTTCTTAAATAACTATATGACCTAACACGATATTCCTTGGATAGTTATCTGAATCTAGTCCAACTTTTCCCTATCTTCTTCCCCTACTGTAGCTATCGTAATCAGGAGTGCTTATGCAGAACCCCATTGACAACAGCAGATCTAACAGTTACGTTTCATTCAAAATTGTTATAAGAAACAATCCTGGAACAGACAGATGAAATAATGGAAAATATCATCCATAAATTCTGGTACATGAAAAACGGGTCTGCAGTCTTGAATGTGGTGGGTAGAAAAGCTGTATTCGAAGGTGGATAAAAAAAGTTACTGAGCTCTGCTTACACACTGCAGTTTGCATGGAAAGCAGGAATCAGCAGCACAGCAAGTCAGAAATGTCGTCCAGGAAGTGAGGTATGCTTCCTCAAAAAATTAAATATGAATTGTTGGCTTGCACACTGCCTGGAATTTCACTGACAAAATATGTTGCTGCCTGATGTTTGCTTTCTGCTTTGTTCAGAGGAGCAGGTCCTTTTGTACTTTCAGGACTGAATAAAAAATGCTGGAATCCATGACTGCTTTCTCACTCTGGCAGGCACAACTTGCTTTGCTTTGATACCTGATCTAATCAGAAGAAACCGGACTAATGCCTATGTGATTACAAATAATCTTATATTATTTCCAATGATGGGCAAAGGTCTTGCAATATGTGAAAAATAATTGAAGGTGAACCAGACCTGTTTCTCATATACTTTGCTATGGCATGTAAAGCATTCAGTTGAAAAGTAATATAGTATCTGGGGCTCTATGAAGTGACACACCTTTCTGCCAGTTCATCTCTCTCGAAATTGCACTTAACTGTTACTTCTATTATGTCAGCAATTAAGTAATGGCAGACAAATACAAGCACTTTGGGTATGATGGCTCGTGCTCTATATGTTTTGCTTGCAAACAAACCATACTTCTTAAGACATTTACAACCATGATATTTTTTACATTAGGGAAAAAAATGTCTTTTTTTGCAGCTGCAGGAAGATCTCTAGGTTATTATACAGATTGAAGCTCTCTGTTCAAAAGCTGGAGTTGCTACCCCAGACACAGACTCCTGGTAAGAAGCAACAGCATTGATCCCAGTATCTTTTCCTCAAAGTCAAGAGTTCAGAGCGTATTTATCTATTCCAATGACTTTTGTTCCACCTTGAATCAGCAGATTTTGAGAGGCTCCAAGCTGGGAACTTTCCCAAAAAGCACCTTCCAGTGACATCTTTGAAAAGCCACTGAATGGTAGTACAGGAAACTAAACCACATGCTCCCAGACAAATATGCTCTCCGTTCCTCTTAATGTTTTCTTATATAATTGTATAAACAACATCATAACAATAATAGAAGAGAGATATGGGACATTTGTTTAGAAGGATTTCTATCTGTCTTCCAAGTTCTTCATAATACTAATTTCTCTGAATCGTCTGATCACAGGGGAATTCAGGGGTACAATAGCTGAAGAGAAAGAATCACATCACTCTGTGACATAATGTTCAAAACTTTTTCACTAAGTGTGGTGGATAGAATGTGGATATCAATTTCCATTCCAAAGTTCCAGATTTATGTCATTCTCATGAAGAAGAGACCCTCATACCAAACTTTACTTCTGCCCCTCCAGTCCAGTTTGCACCAGTGTTGTGGATTGATCCCAGACATCAACTAAGCACCCACCAGCCGCTCACTCACTTTATCATCTCTATCGGGCATGGAGGACCGGAAACAAATGAATGAACGGGCTTTTGATTTCACAAAAAGTAAATCAATCTGGTCTTTGAAGTGAAAATACTTCTCTGACTCAAATTCATTTGTGTTTAGGTTGCTTATTTGTGACAAAAACTCCAAAATAAATAAAATTTCAGCTTCGGCCCTACAGGTGTAAAATGGAAATTAGCAGGATTTTCAAAAGTGTCTAAACAAACTATGTCTTAGGTTCCTCATTTAGTAGCCTTTATTCCCCCTAGCTATATCTATGGAGAGAAACAGACCTCTCCAGACAGTGTCTCAGAGATGCAGGTAAGACCTAGCTACTGCCACACAGGTATACTGAGTCATCCTATGAACCCCCTTTTTCCCTCCAGTGACCATGACTCAAGGCTCCTAAGTTATGTATGTTGTGTGGGTACTCCCCTTCCTCCTTATTTTAACCTGATCAGACCATTTGGTAACTCTGTATTCCAATTTGTGATATTTTATATTAGAACTTATTTGAAAAAACTGTCCCTAGCGCACAAGACGGGTCATCAGTCTCTTATGAAATTCATTAGCTAAAGCTAAGAGAAATCTGCACCACCACACTGATATTGTTCAGTATCTGTTATACAAGCATGTTTACACTGACACTGAATATTTTGACAATTCCATGTTAGTCCAACATGGCTTGAATGACTAAGCAATATCCAGTTTTAGGAAAGAAATTAACATTATGAACAAACCGGTATTTTCAAAGGGTTTTTATTCAATTTAATTAGCTTAAAATGAACACGATGCATTACAAAGCTTTAAGGTATGAATAACCCTGATCATCTGGTGTACATTGACATTGTCACTCTATAATTTTATGCCAGTCATGAGGTCTGCTTTTTCCTCTGTTGCTGACTGGAGGGAGATTTGGTCTCAGTAGAGAAAAAATGGCTGTTTTTAAATTGACATTGAAGTTACCCATAGCCTGCTTGAAACTAAGTTTACATGCAATCTGATCTTAGTTATAGTGGAGAAACTATAGAGGTGCTCTATGGCCTCTGTGAATATCTACCTACCTATACACAATAATAAAACTAAGATCAGAATCTGGTCCCCAAAATCTATTTTCCCAATATCAGATTTCCCTCTTTTGAAAAGATTTCTCAGTCCTTCAAAGATTTCAGAGGAAAGAGACTCCATAGGCATTTCCCTAGCTTCTCTTTCAGGTGTTATAGATGTGATACTATTTCCAGGAAAGCTCTTGAACACTGTCAAAAATACACAAAATGTACAGGGAACTTTCTATTCATCCTTTCAAGGTCCTTTGTTATGTCTAGCATATTAATTTTATTTTGTTTTTGCATAACAATACTAGTGGTTTAAAGACTCTATAGGTTTGCAAGGTGGGAAACAAATAGGCTTGATCTGGACTTTGGATCAGTTATCAAAACTTACATGGTCAACATTTCTCTAACTAGCAAGCCTCAATCTCCAGGAGCTCAGTTCTTTATCTAGCTCTTATAAGCATGCATCCAGAGGATGTGTAAGAGTGAGGGGTTAGGAAGCAAGGTGTCTGGAATATTCAAAGAAAACAGAAAGAGATAAGTAATTAAATTATACCAGCTCTAACAGGAACTGAATAATCAGGCTTGGAATTTCAGATCTATTAACATAATTATTATCTTTTGGAAAATTCTGAAACAATGTGTGCATTAGGTGAAGTTCAGATAAATTGAAAAAAAAAAAATATTTTCTGATTTACAGATCTGAATAACCGTGTAGTTTGCTTTTGAATTCTAACTAAAAACTTTGATATTTCTTTAATGTAAAGTTAATTTTTTACCATATATCTCTCACAGAATTGTGGGTACACATATACATATATATGAACATATATATGAACACAGGCATAAGTTTAATTTGTAGGACCATATTTATTATTATGAAGTCATTTGAGTCTCATTTAAAATCAAATTAGTTTTTTGGACTGAAAAATTTTTTTCAGAGATTGACACAGTTGTTTGTATTATTTTGCAGATATATATCTTTTGAGCTTACATAAAAATAGTGATGCTATTTTTGAAACAATGTCTTTAAAATAGCTCCCCAAAAATACTGGTTGCCATTGCCCAACCCTTGTGAGGTTTTCTGCCTATCTTAGGCTACAGTTGTTTTATCATTGTACTCCCAAAGTGAAACCACTAATCAAGAAAAAAAACATAGGTGATGCGATTGTCTCATCTACCACTAGACATGTGCAGTGTAGACTTCTACACAGGTGGTTACAATAGGGCAGAATTAATTTTCTTCATACAAAGACTGATCCAAGTTTACATGTTGTGCATTAAATCTGAGTGTTCACTATTCCAGAGTAGCAATGTACCTGACAGTTAGTGGACAGCTCTGGACCAGATACTGTAGCATAGCTCCTGACTAACTACTCGGAACAGGAGTTCAATGTCATTCCCTGGCAGATGTCTCTGTGTTCCTCTTAATGGTAGGAGCCAAAAAGTGTTGTTATTTGGAAGTCTGACCCAAAGAACAGAGTTTCTTAAGGCAAAATAATACACAACTTGCAAATTTGTCTATTGCTACTCTTATTAAAAAATTATATGATTTATTTATGTCAAGGACAAATGAATGGCTTTCTCCTAATGAGGCTACTACTCCAGGATGTGAATTTAATGTTAACACCTCAAAAATGCACATGAATACAGAATAGGTTTTAAAAACTGATTTGTCACAATAAATGACAACATTCACCTTCCAGAGCAAATCTGGAAGCCTTTGGACAAATAAATTCTAAATTGATTCATTCACAAATGATTACCTTAAACTTTTGGATTTTTTTTGTTATAATTTGGTACAGAAAAACAACTTAGGGTATACCTATATTTGTCAGGCCCTGAAAACATCATAACATGCATATTAAACTGTTCTTGAGATGGGTTATTCAGCAGTATTAAGGACTACTTTGGAAACACTTAATACTTTATGCATTATAAAAGTTTTTAAATTTTACATACAGAAGATTCACATTGTTGTAACATTTTTCTTCCTCCAAGTTCTTTGTGTATGACACATATTAATTAATGCAACAATCCATACTGGGCCTATGAGCAAGCACAGATGCACAAGACAATGCACACCACAGAGGAATATCTTTTACTAAACTCAATGACAGTTTGTCAACATGGCAGCCTGCCAATAAAGCATCTGTTGCTTGGCTTGCAGAGACATGCTTCTGTAAGACTTCTATAAAAGGAAACACTTCAAGTTCCTCTTCAGAGTATCTTTGTGCTATATTTTTGCTGACATCTGGGGCTATAAATGTAGATCATAGACACATTGTCACTTTGAAGGAATTCAGTTTCCTATGGCATCTCTCTGTCTCCTCTCATTGTATAGACAGATAGCTGATGACTTCAACTGGGATGAAAATACAAAGCACCATAAGGTAATGATGAGGAGTCTAAGACAAAGAAACCACCGTCATTATGGCAAGAACACCAGAGGTCAACAAACAAGTCCTAAAAGGGTGAATCTAGGGACTTTTTAAGAACAGTTATGCTGAACTGCCACCATAAAACATGCTCATAATGCCAATGCCAGGTTTTGAGATAGAGTCATCTCCTACATTGACACATACATAATTATTCACACTTCCAGAAATGTTTGTCACAGGTCACATTTTACAGTATATTCCCAATAGAGGACATCACTGAACTGACCACTTCAGGATCCTATACAGATATGAATTTTTACTGTAAAACCTTTACTGTAAACCACATAGAGTCTTTAGGAACACCTTCTGTTCTTCTATGCTATGTGTGAGTAATATGCTATAAAGAGATTGTCACAAGATCTTTTCTCTTTCTTCCAGACTAAGATAAAAAACAGCTCCAGACTCAGAAATTGCTGTTAAAATTTTAATGTACAGTTATGTAGTGGGTTGACCTTGGCTGACTGCCAGGTGCCAACCAGACAGCTCTGTCACTCACTCTCCTCAACAAGTTGTGGGGAGAAAATGCAACAAAAAGCTTGTAACCTAAGATAAGAACAGGGAGGTCACTTACAAATTACCATCACAGGCAAAATAAACTCAAGTTGGGAAAACTAATTTATTTCCCATCAAGTCAGAGAAGAATAATGAGAAATAAGAACAAATCTAAATCCACCTTCCCTACACCCTACTCCTTTCCAGGCTCAGCTTTACTCCCAGCTTCTATATCTCCTCCTCCTGAGCAGTGCAGGGGAGGGAGGAATGGGGGTTGTGGTCAGTTTTTAACACTTTGTCTCTACCAGTCCTTCTTACTCATGCTCTTCCCCTGCTTCAGTGTGGTGTCCCACTCACAGGACACAGTCCTTCTTGAACTTCAATGTGGGTCCTTCCCATGGGCTAGGGTTCTTCACAGACTGCTTCAGCATGAGTTCTTTCCACAGGATACAGTCCTTCAGGAACAAACCGCTCCAGCGTGATTCCCCCAAGGGGCTACATATCCTGTCAGAAAACCTACTCCAGCATGGGCTTCTCTATGTGAGGCTATAGCTCCTGCCAGGAGCCTGCTATAGCATGAACTTTCCACAGGGTCACAGATTCTTTCATGGTACATCCACCTACTCCTGTGTGGGATCCTTGATGGGCTGCAGAGTGAATATCTGCTTCACCATGGACCTCCAAAGGCTGCAGAGGGACAGCGTGCATCACCATGGTCTTCACCACAGACAACAAGAGAATGTCCGCTCGACTGCCTGAAACACTTCCTTCTCCTCCTTCACTGACTTTTGTGTCTTCAGAGCTGTTTCTCTCACATACCCTCACTCTTCTCTCCTGAGTGCTGTTGTACTGCATTTTTCACCCCTTCTTAAAGATATTACCACAGAGGTGTTACTACTGTTGCTGATGGACTCAGCTTTGGCCAGTGGCGAGTCTCTCTTGGAACTGGTTGAAAATGGTGCCATCTGACATGGGGGAAGCTCCTGGCATTTCTCACAGAAGCCAACCCAGTAACCCCACTGGAACCTAAATCTTTGCCATGCAAACCCAATACACATCAGTAAAAAACAACTATTTCTAAGTTAAAAGCAAACCAAGTTTTCTCCCAACAAGAACGCAACAGAGAGCCTACTCCTAGATTCCCATGCATTCACTTTTCTTAGATCCAGATAGTGATATCTCTGCACACACTTAGGTTGTTTTTCTTAGTTGCTGATTGTTCCTCTTCTAACTAAAGGCAAAACCTATTCTCAGGTCTATTTCTTCTTGGAACAACCTACAGCTAGTGAAACTTCACTAGTATGAGATGTTTATTTATTTCCTTACTTGGTTCAAAAAGGTGTTGGCAGAACAGGTTATCCGATCACATTCATGACCATGACACCTTGGAAAAATAAATTGGGCTGAGGCCAATGGTATGAGGTTCAACAAGGCTAGGTGTTGGGTCCTGTACTTCACTTACAACAACCCCATGCAACACTAGAGGCTTGGGGAAGAATGACTGGAAAGCTGCCGAATGGAAAAGGACCTGGGGGTTCTCATTGACAGCCGGATGAATGTGAGCCATCAGTGTGGCCAAGAAAGCCAACAGCATCCTGACTTTCATTAGAAATACTGTGGCCAGCAGGACTAGGGAAGTGATCATCCCCCTGTACTCAGCAGTGGTGAGGTCACACCTCAAATACTGTGTTCAGTTTTGGGTCCCTCACTACAAGAAAGATATCAAGATGCTGGAGCGTGTCCAGAAAAGAACAATGAAGGTGGTGAAAGATCTAGAGAACAAGTCTTAGGAGGAGTGGCTGAGAGAGATGGAGTTGTTTAGCCTGGAGATGAGGAGGCTCAGGAGAGACCTTTTCAATCTCTACAACTCCCTGAAAGGAGGTAGTAGCAAGGTAGGGGTTGGTCTGCTCTCCCGTGCAACAAGGGAGAACAAGAGGAAAAAGAGGAAACTGCCTCAAGTTGCTCGAGGGGAAGTTTAGATTGGATATTGAGAAAAATTTCTTCATCAAAAAGGTTGTGAAACACCAGAATAGGCTGCCTGGGGTGTGCCCGTGGCCGACTGCTTTGGCCATTTTATTTCTCTGTGCAGGTGCTTCTCTGTGCAGGTTTTATTTGTCTTTTATTGCACCTCACCCCTTTCTCTGGCCATTCTGGCAACCTGCATTCAGCTTTGAAACTCTATGGATTGACTTCTCTGGGCAGTCAGTTCTAGAAGCTTTTAGGGCATTATTCAGCTCCCCTCAGACTGTCTGGCTGGGGATTCTGAGGAGCTTTGTGACTGGTGGGTTCTGGAAGGTGACTGAGGCTGCCCACACCTAGTGAAGGGTCCCCAGCACAGGGGCAGAGCAGCCTGGGGAGAGAAGCAGGGTGGTGGTGTGTGCTGGTGCTGCTGGGGGAGCAGGGGATGCAAAGGGGCCTCAAAGCTCTGCCTGCCGCTGTGCAGGATGAGGGAGACGGCGGGATTGGTGCTGTGGCAAGGCTCAGGCCTCAGGGACCCAGAAAATGTCTGCCAGAATGACAGCGAGGTACTGTATCTTTTATATACTCCATCATTAGTCTGAGTACTGATCCCATCTGCTCTGTTTGTTCAGGATGCTGTTCCTGCTGACTTAAGTCTGCCAGAGGTC
>WTSP01017709.1:6705-46649 GCA_025331215.1 Actenoides lindsayi | reverse complement strand
GGGGGGGGAAGGGGGGGGGGGGGGGGGGGGGGGAGGAGGGGGGGGGGGGGGGGGGTGGGGGGGGAGATCTCTACTGCAACGAGACTTCATTCTGATTTGAGTTTCTTTTCGTACTGGCTCAGGAAAGTAAGAACCACTCCAGAAGGTGTTGGCACTGGAACATTTTAAGGTTTTTAGTAGCTTGCTGTGGGCCGGTTTAAGTGTTCCTGCTATTTCAGCAGAACGATGTGCTCAGAAATTGGCAAGTTTGAGGTTAACCAGGAGTTTCTGAGAGATGGGGGTGGGGGGGGGAGCCGCGCCTTGGCTTGTGGTTGAGAAGGTTAAGATGTACTGCGCTTAGCTTCAGTACTAAACAATGGTTTTGTGGGCGTTCCTTTTTTTTCCAGCTCTTACGGAGGGCACTGACTGCATCCCCAAATCACTTCCGTGCATGAACGGAAACCCGCTGCTGGTGGGGTGCCCGCCCCCGGGCCCTGGCAGCGGTTCCGTTCCTCTACGTTACTTCTCTCTTGAAAAAACTTCCATCTCTTGCAAGACAAATATTTTGGAACTCAAAAACCATCGGCTCTAAACATACATCTCAGGGCAACAGCGGGTTTCAAATAGTCTTTTTTGCAGGGTTCTTACAATGTGTTTGACTCTGAGGCAGCGGCAGCTGTGAAGCGTACGCACCCAACGGGTCACAGCTCCCCGCGTGTTCCTAACCTGTCTGGGTCCTTCTCCAGTTGGAACCTTGTCAGTTTTGTGAGGTTCTTCCAAGCCAGCTGTGCTAGTCTCCACAATTCAAAGGTCACAAAGACTTAGCAATTACTTTTCTCTGAGGAGCTGCGTTCGGGGTCTGCTGCGCAACCGCCCCGCTCCGCGGGCGTTGCCGGGCTGCCGAGACCTCGGCACGACACGTCCGCTCCTCCACGCACCAAACCGCGCCGGGTTTGGCCCGGGGGCTTCCAGGGAACAGGAAAAAAAAAAAAAAGATTTAGGAAAAATAAAAAGCATCTTTAATTTTGAAAACGATTGCAGGTGGCAGACTGCTGTCACTGAGCCTGACGGCCGCGGGGCAGCCTTGGCAATGCAGAGCCTACCGGCAAAGCGTCCTGCTCAGGCAGCCCGGGTTTCGTGAGGCTGGAGATGGTACCTAAGCTGTGCAGAGCTCAGGGGACGTCCTAGTCCCTTTGACTGTACATTTACACATGGCAGGAGGAGCTAGGACGGGCGCAGAGCAGTGTGTTAAACTTTAGTGGGAGGAATAGGCAGATGTCCTGTACACTGTACACTGTCATCCATGTCTCAGAGAAATCTCTCTGGCTCTCGGAACGAGGGACCTGCTCTGAGAGTGGGAGTCATGAAGTACTAACTTAAACAAAACCAAAAAAAAAACAACAAAAAAACAAACCAAAAAAACCAAACCACAAAGCAACAAAGACAGCGTGGCGGCAGGTCAGCGGCACAATCCCCCGTTAAGGAGGTGACCCCTCCGCTGAGCACAACGTGTCTGAATGTGCCGGATCTGCGTGTTTCAGCAGTTAGGAAAAGTCTAATCCTGGCTTATGCCTGCACAGTGCTCCTGACCAAGGGGGCTTTCGGTGGTGGCTGCTGTTCTTGGTGGTTACTCCCTTATGACCATGTTTTACATTCTTCGAGCCGGTTAATTTCCATGCAGTGCTCATTCCCAATTTAAAGAGGACAGTATTCCAGAAAATGGGATCTTTTTTTTTCTAATGCATACTGTGAAAGAAAAGAAATACAATTACCGATCTTCATGGTTCTTCAGGGCTTTTTCTTGTTTCTTTGTCTGTTTTTCTCCCCAGAAACAGTAAAACTCTCTGCAAAGAGCATTCCATCCCCACAACGAACCCTTTGTCAAGCATGAAGCTGGCCATTCCACGTAGCCCCTCACTCCCCCGCTACCGCAACGGGCACCAGGAAATCCAGCCCCTGTCCCTCATTCACAGCTCAGGGACCAAACTCAGGTAACATTTACTTTATTCTGTGGCTAAAGGTGTGTGTGTCAGGGTCGAGGGGGACGGTGCCCGGGGGCTATTGCTTACAAAGACTCTTCCCCGTTATTTGTGAGCGAGCAGAAGCCGTAGAGAGGAATCAAGTCGCCATTCACCGGGTGCCAGCTCCTCCCTCCACTCATGTGCCAGAGCCTTGGGCTAGTTCTGCTCCCCTGGGCTGCCCAGGGACCTCCAGGACCCCCAGCCATGCTCTTCTCCACTGTCCTGCCACCGTGGTCCCCATCGTGGCACCCCTTTGGCCACCGCATCACACAGGGTGCGCCCTGACCTGTCACCTCGACTGTGCTCCCTCTATGGGTGAAGTTAATTAAAGGCTAATGAGCTGTGTAAATGCCCCGTCACCTGCTGCACGAGTCAGCAGCCTCCCAAAAGCCACCTCAGGGAAGATGGCTGGACTGGGCTCGGGGAGGGCTTGGGGAGTGGGCTGTGCTCCAGGGGGGTCACGGGAGGAGCGGGCCAAGCTCTGCTGCCACCCCCTCGTACGGCTACATCCAGCAGCACACTTTAACTGGACTTACTGGGCCATCGCCTGCTGCAGGCTCTGCCCAGCTCCCTTCACCTCGCCTACCGCAATGACAAGGACGCTATTCTTTGCTGGGAGGGGTGAGGCATATCCTTTGGGCAGTTTGGAAGGAAAAGGTTACTTCTGTTTGAACATTAAACACTGATTTAAATCCAACAGCGACAGCGATTCTCAAATAGATGTTATTTCCTTATGCCACTCATCTCACACTCGATCTTCCCGTCCCCTCAATGTGCTGGCATTAGCATCTCCCACCAAGGCTCAGTCAAGCGCACCGTCCGCAGAAAGGAGCTGGTTTCTCGGGGGGGAGAGAGCAGCCGTTCTTTGAAGCCGCGGCTCACACCTGCTGCACGGTCTCTCTGGCCAGGCCTCCTCTCCTGCGGCAGCACCCTCCACGCGTTAACAATTACTGCTGTTTCTGAATTCTCCATTCTCTGTAATCTGCAATTTAGTTGGGTTTGTGGGGGAGATCCCATTACGTGTCTGCATGCTGTACCTCTCTTTCAGCTGAGTAAGGGCACTCATTAGCCGTGCGTTGGCAGCATCCAGGGAAGCGATGCGTTTCTCCTGCAAGGAACGGGCAGAGGGCACAGTCAGCGGAAACCCCCCCGGGGACCTCTGCGATGCCAGGGCTTGTCCTGAGGCAGCCACCCCGAGGCCTCCTGGAGCAGGACCTCTCATAGAACGGTTTGGGTCGGAAGGGACCCCAGAGATCATCTAGTTCCAGCCTCCCCGGCGTTCTTAGGAGGGGTTTTTTTAAGCGCCACGCGGCATTTTGTTTCAATCCGCTGCTATTAGCGGGGCCACAAACACGCTTTGCCGGTAGAATGTAGCTAAAGTCATTTTAGCATCCCGAACAAAGTGGAGATAACAGAGTTTAATTCTTCAGTTACCCAGAAATTCATTGTGCTGTTTGCTCTAACTGCAGCTGTTACAAAGACGATAAGACTCCTCTTCTAAAACCTCCTGCTCTCCCAGGATAGTTATTCCTGTCAGTGTTTAATTGATTTTGTTAGTGCAAATTAATAGTTTAAATGACTTGTGGCCTCCCAGGATGGCTCTGATGGCAGCTCTCACCGACTACAGCATCGTAAGGATGGGAGCGAGAGCTTCCACGCTGCAGCCTGATTCTGCCACTCCTGTTCTTTGTGACACTGAACAAGCTGTCACCGTTCTCCCACTGCCGACAGCGGGAGGGAACAGAAACAACCCAGAGGAGCACGGCAGTTTGCCTGTGCGTTGGAGGGCCACGGACGCGCACGGCCAACACTACAGTGCAGCCTGGGATGACAAAAAGACAACAGCGTGGAGCGGCTCACGGTTCAGAGCCCCGCGTGTCACCCAGGAGGTGGCCCGGCGAGAGCTGCTGGCTGGCCACAGTCGGCACCCACTCGGCTCTGCCAGAGTGCAGGAGGGAACACGACGATTTACAGGCTTTGAGCAAATTACTCTACAGAAAAAGTGATTCTTTTTACAAAGTTACTACGGTCTTATCTCCTTTTTAATTAGCTATACAGTAAATTAGTCATGAGTAGTGACTCACAAGCGATTAATAGGGTTGTTAAGAGCAAGCCTACAATGTACTGACACCTGGCCACAACCTGTAGGAAGACCTGGCTGCAGAGAAGACACTGGTGTCTGCTGAGACAAAAGACTATGGACCATATTTTCAGATTCCCTTTTCCAAGCAGTGTGTTTTGCACCCATCACCTGATGCTCCTCTGCCACTGTAATCTAGAGCAGTAACTGAGCTTCCCAGGCCTGCACACCACAGCCCAAAGGCTGAAAAGACATGCTGGATTTGCTCTGGCCAGGCTGTGTGCTCCTTGTAGCCAGGTCCTGCCAGTGTTACCGGCACACGAGGCACTGAGCAAAGCTCCTGGGACTGAGCCAAAGAGGATATGAGCCGTCCATAATCTGACGGAATTGTGGGCTTGAGCCTTCCACAAACTGCCACCTCCCACATCCTCGGTGTCACCTGCTGAACCCCAAGGCTGGAAACAGCCGTAGGAATGCAAACACTGTGACAATAACTCGCAGCCTGCTGAGCTCTGACCCGCCCTGGGTGCCGACTCACCCTGGTGCACGGCCTCACCCCGCGCAGTGCTGCAGCCCTTGGTAGCAGGGACTCACCTGTGCATCAATAATCTTCTGCTTGGAATCCACGGCAGCCTGCATTTCTGCATGGTCCTTCTTTAACTCCTCCTCGACTGACATCAGTCTGGTAGTCAAACAGACAAGAAAAAAAAAGACATTTGTTGGGCTCTGCTAAGCCCAGGTATTGGTCTCAAACACAACTCAACCAGCCACCCAGAGTGAACGACACAGACCATGTCCTCGTTTAGTCCTTGAGCCCAAGGAAGCAAACAAGTGATGTACATTCTGAAGCACACTGCAGGAGATGTGAAATACCAGATACCAGTCTACGGATGGAACTGGCCTCTCAGAGCAGCCTGCATCATCCTTAGCAGGGCAAACGGCCTCATCTGAAGTTGCAATGCTGAGGCACACACTGAGATGCTCTCAGGACCCACACTCGAGCACACAGGAGACACACGGGCACTGGCACTACCTCTTCTGACACATGAACCAAGGGTTTAGAACCAGTCTTTTTTTCTGGCTCTTACTCTTCTCTATAGACCTCCACATCTACGGCCTGTAAGAAGAGCAGAGCAAGCCTGCCCGATGCTCCGGGCACCGGGGCAGGCTGCCAGCTCTGCCCTCCTTTGTCAATCAGGAAAACGTGGGGGTTTCCCTGTCCCAGGTAACACTGATGGGGGAATCAAAAGAGTCAGGGCTTGAAGCCCCCCACCCCGAGAGACTGTGACCCAGAAGGGCAGAAAGCGAATAAATGCTGTAAAACCCACATGGGAAACCTGCCTGCACCTCCAAAGAAACCTGATTCTCCTGAGCAGGGGTCAGCTCCAACACCAGCCAGGCTGCCTGCCTTACTGTCACCTCCAGCACTCCCACCTCCCCTGTACCTGCTGATGATGCCCTTCATCTGGATCTCCTTATCCTCCTGCTGCCTCCGGAGCCGCTCCTCGCTCTCCTCCAGCCTGGCCTGGTACTCCAGCATCAGCTTCTGCGTGGTCTCCTCCTGGCACTTGAAGCGAGTCTCATACTCCTCCAGCTTCTTGTTGGAGATGCGGAGCTTGTCCTGCAGCACCACCAGGTCCTGCTGGTACTACAGCACGCAAGGACAGACACAGGAGGAGAAAACACATGTGGCACGTTACCGAGAAGGGCTTTGCCCTCGCCAGGGTTTCCCCGTGACCCGATGACGCCCCTCTCCTTGCATTAGACTAGCTGCAAACCCGTCTCAGACAACCCCTCTTGCCGACACCTCCTCTTCAGTCTTCTCCACACTGTGTAGGAGCGACGGCACGTTCCGCTGGGCGGGCAGGTCACTGGCAGGTTCAGAGAAGGGGTTGTTAGCAGAGTCTGGCATTTCACACGGGGAACGCAGGTTAGAGCGAGCAGATGGCAAACGCGTCTGGCATCTCCTCACACTAACAGCGCAGGGCCAAAGACAGGCAGGAGAAGCTGCACTGGCGGGGTTTTGGGTTTACATGTGAGCTCTTCAGCCTACGAGGACAAAGGTGGGTGCTTTGGACACGCTGGGAGCCAAGCAGGAGCTGTCGGCAGGCTCTGCGGCAGCGAGGGACGCAGGCCATGGCTGGCACGACGCGGTCGCCCCGCAGCGAGGCGAGGGCAGCGCGCTGGCATCAGTGGGGCAGGGAGCACCCCAGCCCCTCCCGGGGCTCAGGGCTCAACCTGAGAAGAGCTGCTGCATGAAGCCAAGACCCCCCAGTGGTACTGCTCATTCAGATGAAGCTAAAACTCATCAGCAGAAGAATCACGTAAAGCCATTAAGAAACGGAAGAGCTTTCTAACTCAGCAAAGCTGAGTTCAGCTCTTGCAGAAGCGCAGCATTCAGTACGACTTGCTTTGCTAAAGGAAAATCCAGCGTGTATCTGTACAAACAACCCCGCTCTCATCTCAAAAAATTATCTTTGCAAATAGTCTTTAAAAAAAAAAAAAATCTCAACTGGAATAACCTCCAAATAATTCACATGCAGCTGATAACTTGAGAAGCTGCTTTTCAAGATAGATATGGGGAAAAGGCCTGAGTCATGAAGCCTCTTACAGAGCTACGTGTCATGAAGCAGCTTCCCCTGTGGGCACCGCCACAGTCCCAGTGCTGGGTTGGTTGTGCCCCAGCTCTGAGAGCTCTGCTGGGGAGTGTGCCCAGGAGACCAGTGCTTGGTGAGAGGGGAGAGCAGCCAGGCTGCTGCCCGGGCACAGCTCCACTGGATCCCCAGCCCAGGGAAATCCACATTGCTTGCCTGGTATCACTCCACAAACTGACTGGCTGGCAGCAAAAGTAACTGTAACTCCAAAGAATTAAAAATTTACGCTGCTGCCAGTCTTCCTGAACTGCCAAAGTATTTGAGCTGTGGCTGGCAGATGGGCAGGACCTCTGAGCTCCTTCTGCCTGGGCACGGATGGGCACAACAGATCCCTCTGGTTTTCCTTTAGCAAAGCTTTTTCTGCGGCACTGGAACGACACAGTTTGCACATGTAACCTGGAGGGATGAGGGAACACAAAGGCCCAGGCAGCAGCGCAGAAGCACTCGAGTCAGACAGAAGGGAGTTGCTCGAACAGGGAAGATTAAATACCTACCCTAGCCTTAAAATAGGAGCAGCGTAAGTGAGCTCAAATGATAGCAGGAGAGGCCTCAGAGACCGAAGGAGTCGCTCCTGTCTCTAGAACACTTGTCTCATTCTCGGTTACCATTCACGTCTTACAGGAATGGGGAGAGAGATTATGCTAATGGTGATCTTTAATGTCAGTGGCTGATGGGACAGCAAAGTAACAAAAGATGCTGCATGGGAATGAGACAGCAGGTCCTGGGGCGGGGGTCCCGCTGTACCTTGGGACGGGGACTGGTTTGCTGCGGCATCATCAGTCTGTAATCTCACCATCATCTGCCTTCAGCAGAGCTCACGCTGGCCCGGCACAGCACGGGGTGAGCCTGGCACGTCCCAGGGCAGTGGCCTCTCGGGCTGGCACAGAATTAGAGCAGCCCCTGCCAGTGCCCACCTGGTATAAGCTGAGCCTGTGTCAGAGGAACGGGTGCCAGGAGGGGATCGGTGACAAGGCTTGGCATGCACCGTGTCCACACCGGAGAGCCATCTGCCTGCCTGCAGGAGCTGCAGAGGGTCAGCACACGCTTCTTAGCGTGCGGCCCTTCGGCATTTCACTCCAGCCCCAGTGCCAACAGCAACGCTCGCCGCTGTTGGCTCCGCTGTGGACTCGAAGGAGAGCTGCCGAACCCTTTCAGAAGCCCTTCGGTGACTAAACGCAGCACTAACCCAGGGCCTGATGCACCAGCCTGATGCCAGACACCTTCTCGTTGGTGTGCTGCCTGCTGGTGTCTGTTTGGTGGCAGTTGAGGCTCTGACACCTCTGCACACACGGCACGTACGTTCTTCTGTGTCAGCCACTATCTGATCAGTACCTGTCTCTGTGTTTACAGGAACACCCAAGGAGCAGAAAGCCGGTAAAAAATGGGCTGATCTCTCACAAAACTCTGCCACATTCTTCCTGGGGGTAGCTGGAAACCACCACCTTGTACCTCCCAGTCCCTACAGTACCTGCCTTGGGCACTGCACTTGAATTTAAGAGGTGACAGTCCCAAACGGACACAGCAGAGCAGAGTGAGGACAGAAAGGCTGTCGGAACGACACCAGAAACACAGCTGTGCTGGCAAAGCAGGAAGGAGGCTGAGGGAGGGCGATGTCTGCAGCCTGGGGGAGCGGGTGGTACCATGTGGCTGGTGTGACAGGAGAGAAGCACACTGAGGAACCATCCCAAGTGCTGACTGTGCCCAACGGCAGCGGCCCCGGCAGAGCCAGGCTGCTGAGAAAGCACCTTGCAGAAGCAGCAATCAGCAAAGATGGGATCTTCCCAGCTCTTGACTGCTGCATCCTTATTTCTTAACTCTACTTTGTCAGCTCTGGCCAGGCCTGCTCTGTCTTTTCCCTGCCTCTCCCACCCCGGGCTTGTCTGGGAGCAGCACTCTCTGCTCCACCAGCAGCACAGGGCCTCTGCGGGTGGTGGGCTCAGACTGAACCCTCTGGAACTGCCTTCCAGACAAAGCCCCAGGCTGGTCAGGCCCTGACCTGTGTGACACAGCCAGAAGCTGGGGACAGCGTCACTGCACCAGTGAAGTCACCCCAAGGCCCAGTGCTGTCTCCGAAACCAGAATCTGGACTTAATTTTTAGGTCTATTTACAGAGTTTTGAAATGGAAGCTGCGTCTTGCTCCATGCCCCTGTTGTGAGGCACGAGGCTGCCTGGACCCTTCCCTCACCTCTTTTAGAGATGTGCTTTCTTTTTAAGCTTTCTTCCCCTGCAGGAGTGGGAGAAGTAACAGACACTGTCTGACTTCAGTTTCCTGCAGAGCAGCACCAGCACTAGATTCTTGGCTCCTGTTTTCCTTACTTGCTTTCATCAGAGGGTAATTCCAGTCACTGAGTGTGTGAAAACCTCCCACACCTTCCCCAAAAGTGCCCTGTGAGGCTGAGCAGCCAGGCAGAGAGCAACCTGTCACCCCTCTCTCCTGGGCAGAGACTGCCACACAGCCCACCTTGTCCCCAGGGTGCTCAGATGAACGACATTCAAGGAAATTCTCTCTCTATTTAGAAACTTGTTTCAATCCAATCAGGTTTTACCTTTTCTGCTTGGCTGAGCTCGTCCTTATTCCTGAGCTTATCCCTGTGCTTGGAATCTGGGTCAATGCTTTCATCTTCTAAAAACTGCATGTTCATATTCAAAAGCCAAGCAGCAGTGCGGTCCAGGGCATTGGGGTTCACAGGAGAAGGGGCCTACAATGAAACATACAACCATAACAAAAGAAAAACCTGTAACAGAAATGGTCATGAAGTTGGAGAGAGAGAATTTCCTTCCAAGCAAGCCCTCTCCCCTGCTGCACCAACAGCAACGAGCAGGGCTGAGCTACCAGAGTGGCTGGGGAGGGGGTAGGACAACTCCTGTGGTACACCTGCACATTATTTTAGGTCAAACAGCCTTTGACAGGCCAAATTCTTCCCGGTGCCACCCCCGTGGAACAGACGTAGGAGGGCACACTGCAGTGGGGTCCCAGCTTTCTGAGCAGCTCCTGTCTCCTCAGGAGGACACTACTCAAGAAGGCACCGAGCTGAGGGCAAACAGCGTGGCTTGATGTGGTGAATTCACTCTGCAAGCAGAGATTTCACTCGACTCTTCAGCATCTTGTACTGCACCATCTTCTTGCTTGCTGCGGAGCTTACTTTTTGTCGTGCGGGTGCCTTCTTGGAACATAATGGTTTCTTTTTGGCTGAGACCACATTATGATGCTGGAAAGATCCAAACGGTCAACATCTTAGTAGATCACCTCTAGGTTTATTCATCTCCTGGGAGCTCAAGGAGCAGTGCTGTTCTACCCTCAGTCAGCTAAAGCCACGACTGCTGCTCTTCAGCCCAGCCTGGGCAGGGACTACAAACAGCATTGCCTAAATATTTTCCAACCACATTACAAGGTTGAGGAAGTGCATCTCCAGCTATTTCCCTCCATCCTGGCTCATTATAAACTGCAGTAAACAGCTTCCTGGATGAACACAAGGGATTTGGATGATTCTGTCAAGGGAATTCAAGTTAAAAAGTCAGATATGTTGTGGACTTTCTCCTTCATTCAAACCTCTGGAGAGTGGAGAAAGCCAGGCACTAGCAAACAGCAGAACATGAAGTTCTGTACTCGGAAGGAGTGGGGACTGGTTTAGTCACCCCACCAGGGCTGGGGGCTTTCCCATGCCATCTTCCAGTCTGGTCTTCTACTTCCAGAATGTTAAATGAGAAGTTTCAGACTCGACCCATGAACATCACCTGCTAGAAACCCTCCTCTGGCATGTGGCTTCCTGCTTCTTCTTACAGCTCCAGCTCGGGCACTGCACCCGTGCTGGCTCCTCAGAATTTCTGGCTACAAGGAGCAGTGGCCACCCAAGTCCATTTCAGCAGCGTAAAGGCCACTGGTAAAGATGTCAGAGAATGGAGCTCAGCTCACTGTGCACAGGTCCTTCTGCCTCTTCCTTCCTTCTCTGAAGAAGTAAAAAAGGACATCTGATCTGGCCTGCAACAGTGTGGAAGTCAGTTCAGGAGATGAATTCACAGAAGCAGAGGGAGCACTTCTCGCTGGCAGGAACGAGGTTCATGGGCTTCTACTAAAATGGCCACCAAATGGAATTTCTTTGTTCTCAAGCAGCATTTAATACCACCAACTATGAGCAAGCTGCTCCATTACAGCTTACAGATATTGCTAATATAGAAGTAAAATGCACAGCTGAGGGGTAGGAGAGGCATTCCGAGGGCTTCAGGTCTTGAGAGAAACTTGGAGAGGACACTAGGGGTGGGTGGAGGAAGGATACACAAACACAGCTTGGCTGGGGCTTTCTAAAGGTCACGGGGAATTCACCGTTGCCTTTCTGGAAGAAACTCTGTTACCAAACAAGGCTGCTGCTGCTGCTCGCAGAGCTCTGTGCCCTCTGTACCTAATGAGTATTGATCCACATTACACAAATGCTGCTACACGGCGTGTTTGGCAATGTCAGCGCGTAGGAATCGATCCCGTGAGCACCGAGCAGCTCCGGGTGGGGCTGGTGAAACAGCCTTCCATGGGCAGCCCTGACAAAGGCCTGCAGGCCTGCCCTGTACAGGAGAGGTAGTTACACCAACTCCGGGGCTCTTCCAACACCGTGCTGATGGGAAGGAGCCTTAACGCTGTGTCTGGGCTGGGGGGCAGCCAGCTCTTGCCAGTGGGCCACATCCTCTGGGTCTGCATTACTTTGAAAACTCTTCCTCTAGGCACCGAGAGGCCCTACTGTGTTAATTTTCTACAGGGGTAGTTCTGAAGTGCAGAATGGATAAATGAACACTAGAAAAGCAATTTATCCATGCCAGGAAAACCAGAGGGCGCTACGTCTGTGACCTACTGCTTTCCATTTTAGCACCAGCAATAGTGACGGTTATTTCCGCGCAGACCAGCGTGCGGTCTGGGACCTGAATCACGGCCCAGCCTTGGCAGAGCAGGAGCTTCGCTCTCGGCGGGGAGCACGTTCCCGCCTTGCCGCTCTCGCCTCCCCAGGTGCACTCATGGGAGGGCCTTTGGAGCACCCAGGAGCACCGTGACTCTGCTGGGACGGGAGCAGCAGGAAGGACACTCAGTCGCAGGAGAAGATGAGGAGCCTGGTCCGAGTCTGGGAGATGGCGCGGGGTTGACTATGGCATGGGATGAGAGCCTGGGCATGGAGAGGCGAAGCGGTGACAGGATGGTAGCGCAGGAGAGAGGCACGGCTGCCATCGCCCTGGCGTCTCCGCCACATGCCACCTTGCGGCACTCACGCGCCAACGTGCCACGCGACGGAGGAACTTGGAGAATGAACACTGGTCTGTGTCCCTGTCCCTGGAAGGCCTCTGCCTCAGGCCGAGCCGCGTGCGAGAGCCGAGGCGTGTCCCCACACGCCACGCTGCCGGGTGTGAGAGCCGAGGCGTGTCCCCACACGCCATGCCGCCGGGGATGGCACTGATGTGGTAACTCAGAGCCACGGCGACGTCCCCTCCCACCGCAGCCATCCCCACTGGCCAATTCCTTCTCCAAGGTCCACAGGCTGAGCCCGCCCGGCCCCTTCAACGCCCAGAGCCGGCACAGCCCCCGAACTCACCTGTTTGTGCATCGTGCGCTGCTTCATCTCGGGGCTGTCGCCCTTGGAGGAGGAGGACTGCTGCCGGAGGCGGGCCCCGCTGCCCGGCCAGTCTGGCGAGGAGGACATCATGGTGCCGCTGGAGGGTCGCTGGTACTGAACCGTGTTCAGCAAGGAGGGCGGCGTCCGGCCCCGGGTGAGAGGCGGGGGCGGCGGGGGCGGCTGGTCTATCCGCCTCTGCGGCCCGGCGCTGTTCTGCCGCGGCACGGTGGGCTGGCCGCCCTTCTCCGTCAGCGAGAGCTGCCGGCGGGCCAGGTCCCCCGTCCGGCGGGCGAAGTCGTCGCTGGCGGTGGGGGCGGCGAAGCCGTGCTTGTTGGCCGTCAGCTCCTCGCTGTTGCTGTGGGAGCTGAGCGAGCTGTGGCACTCGGAGCCGGAGTCGGCCAGGCCGCGGGGGGAGAGCGGTAGCCCGGCGGCCATCTGGTAGACGGGGTTCTGGAAGGAGAGGGGTGCCAGGAGCTGGGGCCGGCCGGGCGCGCTCTCGCCGCTCGGCGTGGTGGGGGTCTGGCCCGCCCGGCGCACGGTGGCCATGGCCGTCACGCTGTTCTGCTGAGTCCGTGCGGTCCATACGCCCTGCAACTGCCCGAGGGACGACTGACTGTCATTGAGGGAGTCGGCCGTGCCGGGCGCGTTGGCCCCACTGTCCAAGAGCCGATTGTCCTGCAAGTCCACCATGGACAAACTCTTGCTGCCATTAGACATCTGCACGTCGGGCTCATTGGCCTCTGAGTAACTGGAGCTTCGGGCAGGCGAGGGCTGGGCCCCAGCAGACCTTGTGACAAAAAACAAGTCCTTGTTTTCAGGGGTTGGAGATGGTAACCGTGTGAAATCTATCAGACTGCGGGGAAGTCAGTGCGTAAGGAAGAGGAGAGGAAAACAAAACAAAAAAGAAGAGTTGTGAATGCTGCACCAGAGCAGGAAAACGAAATCACTCAGAAGAAATCGGCGTGGCGCAGCTGAGAGGGACGGGGACAGCAGCCAGCCCCGCGGCAGGGCTGGACCAGCCAGGGCTGCCCGTGGCGGGGACGGTGCGGGGAGGGAAGGGAGGGGAGCAGGGGAGCCCCAGGAGCAGGCAGGGGCGGGCAGGCGAGCGAGGGGTGCATGGGTGAGTGGCGAGAGTGCAGGAGGCATCACGGGCACGTGCCCAGAGGCTCTGCCACCCCGGCTGGATCCGCTCGTCACGCCGATGGCACACGTCACCCTTTCTGCTCCCAGCTGGCTGCGCCCACGCCGCTCTCGTGTCCCCTGCTCTGTACCTGGGCAATAAGCTCCCGAGGGCAATGGAGCACCGTGGGGGCCTGATCCACTCTCGGGTCAGGCAGAGAGCTCTAACAGCAGAGCTAAAGCCCAGCAATGGAAGGTCATCCACCCACTCCTCCTGCTGCAATACACACTCATGCAATATTGATTTCTTGGGGATAGGAAGAAAGAGCTTCGCAGTAGCTTAATGTGAATATACTACCGATCAAAGATGGTGCATTGTAAGCAAGTGTTTGGGTGAAAGCATGTTGTCAGAGATCCTCCACAGCATTAGATTTAAATAATTGCACCTCAAGCTGGGAAGCACCAGAGATGAAAGCTCTGATTGGAGCAAGTCTAGCACCATTGCTGCCTTTCAGTCCTAATTAAACTGTTAAAATATTCTCTAGCACAGTCTTTCAATTTCTGTGGGCCCCATTTCATTTCCCACAAACAGAAACATCACAGGTCTGCAAGAGAGTCATCTTCCCCATGAAGGAAACTCCTTTACAGAAGTATGTTAGGTGACTGCGTCTGTGAATCACCATTAGTAACACCCAGTGTCACAAAAACTGGACAGAGCAGACTGGAATTCATCATGAGGCCTCTAGAGCTTGGCAGATTCGGGTGTCAGTGAATTCAGCACACACCCTGTCTGTGTCTTACAAAAAATGGGTAAGGCCAACCCCATAAATCTTGCACACTCAGAGACCTCATGAACTTAGAGATGATAGCCATCGCTTTGAGGTTAGCACAAACAAACCCTCAAAGGATGAACATTTTGCTTCTTCAGCCACATCTCAACAGCTGAGACCAGAATTGCCAAGTTCTTGATTTCCCAGCTCACATCCCCAGGTTTGGCTCTTGAGGGAGCCAAGCTGGAGCCCAGTGCTGACCCAGCTGCGCACCGCTCTGCCCAGAGACAGAGCTGAACTCCATCCAGGAGCAGTTCTGCGAGCAGAAGCCCAGTCACTGGATCAGGGAACTGCACACCTCACCCTGTCCTGCCTGTCCCTGCAGGTGCTCAGCTTTTGGCAGTAGATGAATGTTCAGTATTCCCCTGGTCTGTGGCCAGGGTGCCTTTTGTGCTCTTACCCAGAGAGGTCATTCTCTATCACCATTTTCTGCAGCCCGGCGGAGATGCTGTTGCCAGCGCTGGGTGTGGACGCGGCGTGATCGGCCGTGACCGAGACCTGCACGCAGGCAGGGTTACTGAGTGCCGAGTTCACGTCCCTCAGGATCCGAGGCAGAGGCCCAAGTTTTGCTGCAGTGCCCTGGGCAGAAAAGAGAGCAGAATTACTACCAACATGGTGTATTTTTTGCCAGAGGACTGTGGGCTTTGCCAGTTGCTGGACAGTCTCTTCAGGGAACCGCACTAACAACCTTCATTCTCTCCATCACCTACCCCCGCCGCTGGGACTATGGGACGTCCCAGAATATGTGGCTTTAGAAACCATTTGCTGCCATGGGTGCAGAGGAAGCAAGTGATTAACAAAGTTCAGACCCAGAAAAAGACAGCTACAGCCAAGCTGGGTCCAGGTCTCTTGAACAAAAATCTCTTTAATTAAAAAGAAAACTCTTGGATCTGCTGGGACAGACAAAATCCTGGTGCTCAGCAGCTCTGCCTTCTCACCCCACCTGTCCCTCCATCCTCACCCCACCGAGGTGGAGGAGGGCCACACTCACCTGCCTCAAACAAGGCTGTAGAGAACAAGCTACTTCTGCAGCATGTGCAAAGGCTGGGGAAGCGCTGAGGGTTAGGAATGGCTGCGCCGTGCACGGCTACAGCTCATGGACCAGGACCTGCTGGACACGGGCAGGTGCGTGGTGCGGTACTGGCCAACTCTGCTCCCCACAAAGCCTGTCCCTGCGATCCCCCGGGTACCTGTTCCAGCTGAGAAATGACTTCCCAGAGTAGCGAGTGCAAAGTGGACAGTTCCCGGCCCAGGTCAATGTAGCCTTCAAAGCCAGCTGTGTTTGAGATGGTTTCAGGGTTGGAAATCTCCAGTAGAAACCTCTGCATGTTAGTCCATTCATGTTCCAGGAACTGATTCATAAAGGACATGTATTCTTCTTTGCTGCCAAACCTGTCAAGACAGCAATATGAATTTCAGCTAAATCCTGCAAACACATAGGCAGGTAAGAAGGTCAGAGCCTTTCTCTGGCATCCAGACCCCTCAAAGTCTCTGGGATCCCCAGGCTGCTAGCAGGCACCTGGTCCACCTCACTGATCACAGAAACAAAATTAACTCCAGCCTAATCCAGCTCAGTCCTCATCAGCCTGGGATTTCTGCAGTAGAAATGAAGGTGAAAGCCAGAGAAACAAAGCCGCTCTCGGTAATGGAGTGTGTCTTACTGCTGGGTCAGTGCACAGCCTCCAGAAATAGGACCTGTCACTGGAAATAAAGAAACCCTAATAGCAAGCACCACCCACTGACTGAAGCCCAGTGAACAATGGTGGTAGGAATAGGAATCCCACACTCTCCCTGCTCTTCCATGGGCTAACCCCAGCCACGCCGGCTGCCGCTGACCCGGCACAACCGCTCCAGGGGTCACCCAGGAGAGCTACACCTGCAGCTGAGCCACCCTGTTTGTCCCCTCGGGCTTCCTGCAACCTCCTTCTGCCCTCCAAGCTCTCCCTTGAGACTTTGCTCTTGGTTAGATGTCTTATTTAGAGCACAGCAGGATGGGCTTCGGCTGTACCGGCGGCGGCCGGTGCCGTGCCAGCGCTTCGGCGAGGAGAGGCTTGGCTCCGTGCCAGCAGTGGGACAGCTCAGCTTGATCACTTCGGCTTGACTAATGTCAGCTCAGTTAAAGAGTCTTTCCTGCAAAGTGCTGAAAATCTGAAAACCCTTTAGTTAGGGATTGGCTGGGAATATAGAGAATTTCTGTCATCTAGTGTAACACACTCGCACGTCTCCCGTCAGCGTCTGTGCGCACGTACGCCCGTTCCTGACCACGAGCGCATGCACTAAGCTAGTTCCCAAATCTAAGAAGCTTTAGACAGAAACTGTCCATTCATGTTTTGGAAAGCTCATCACTTTGTTATCAGAGCTCAGGATAAGTAGCTCAGAGCTGCAGCCAGTGGAAAGATTTTTCAGAAATCTCTCACTTTGTTTCCATCAAACCAATGGGCTTAGTTAGAAATTGATAGTGTCCCCGTTCTCTTTTCATACCTTCCCAGTTCAGACAACTGCATTTTCATAGCAGGGGAGGTCCCGGAGCTCAAAGGAGGGGGAGAGCAGCTCCTGAGCTATGTGGTTTGGGTTCTGGCGCTGCTGGTGCCTGACGGGAGGCAGGCAGGGCACTGCCCCACACACCGTCGCGGGACAAAGCGCCTGGCTGTGCCGGGGCGTCCCTGCTGTCACCCTGCCTGCTCCTCTGGGTGGGTGAAACAGCCTGTTTTCCTGCTCATAAACCATGTCCTGTTTTGGAAACTTAAATGATCTCCCTGACCCAACAGCAAGGGAATGGGTCCCAGAGAGATGTGCCGGGAAAAAGCCATCAGGAAACAAAGAGGCCCCTTCCCCCAAGGGCAGGAGCAGCCAGCGTGGGATTCCTGATGCCAGAGCCCTGGCTCTGCCTCCACACCCAGAGCTTCCTTCCCTGCCTCCAGACCTGCCCCATCCCGTGCCCGTGCCATGGCTTACTTGGCGAAGTTGGCGAGGTTCTGGGTGACCTTGGCAATGAGGGTCAAAGTGCGTGCAGTGCGGTCGTCTGGGTATTCCTGCAGGAGACTGAAGAGGGATGGGGACATGATGGCCGGACAGAGGAACCGGAGGAACAGGGAGGCACTGATCAGTCGCTCGCTGATGTCTGGGCGGCCTCGGTTACTGCATTCCTGTCTCCACGAGGCAAAAACTTCTTTGAGCTCCCTTGGGAAGACACTGAAATGATAGAAGGATATGCAGGGCTGGTAAGTTCAAGGCCAGGGTGCTCCAGCTGCCACACAGCAGTAACTAAATGTGCTGTGGATCAGCCGTAGGGTGTGACACCCCGACCCCTACAGTGGTGGAGGCCTCTCATCCTGCTGACCCACAGCAGCACCACAATCTACACCACACACAACCTCCTGTGGGTTAGTTGGGGTTTTTTTTGCAGTGTCCATTAGGAGACTTAAAAAGCAAAGTCACTCCATAGAGTTGCAAGAGAAGCAGCTTTCATCTGACTAATGTTACCGGTTGTGCTGTGTGCCAAAACCCCAGACAACTGGGAAGAGAGATCTGGGAAACAAGGTGGCCAAAGCAGTAACTCATGAGTCAGTCGGTTGTGTCACGGGGCACTTCAAACCAGAGGAAGCCCAGCCAGCAAGGGGAGGGTCTCCTGAAGAAACACACCATCGTGGGACCCCCTCGGCAGAGACAGCACCAGCACCGAGGTCACCGGCACAAGGGCTGTGCAAACTGTAATACTGCTGCTCAAGCACCCGGCTCAAATCCCTCTGAGACTGGTATGAACGTGGAGCCTGCCCCGAGCTGCTCCAGCCTCGTAACCGCGCAGAGCTCAGCCCGGCTCTCCCGGATAGCACAACTCCCCCGGCACCGGCAGCCGCCAGCTGCAGCAGCCCCTTATCTCCAGAGAACTTGCTGCCTGTTCCCACCCGGCCCTCCCCGGCTCCCTGCTCCCACCTTATCCTGTTCCCAGCATGTGTTATTTGTTCAGCTGGATACTCCCACCCACGGGAGCGGGCTGGCAGTGGGTCCCACTCTGCTGCCGCACGGCCCCCGGGTCCCGGGTGTGCAGCTCCCACCCGCCCTGGAGCTGCCCTGGCCAGCAGCCACCGGCCCTGTTCCAAAAGCAGGGCTGTTTACCAACAGAGCTGGGTGGTACAAAAGCAGACTGAAGAGGGGTCAGGCTCCATTTTAGGCCATAAGTTTCCTTAGCAAACAGCCATTTCGGAGGGCTGCTTCCCAGCGTGGCTGCAGGGACTAGCTGGGAGAAGCAAACCAATGTCAGCTGGCTTCTCACTGGCCTGCCTTGCTCTCTGGGCCTGACTGTCCTGCAGCTGAGCCTCACACCATTCGGAAGAAGAGAAAACCAGGGGAGCTGCATGGCCAGAGACACTATCAACTGTCCAGCAGCAGCAAGAACCAGGCAGGGGGCTCTGAAACAGAGGAGTGAAGCACTCACCCGTGCATGCTGGCCCTGCAGCAGCACTGCCAGGCCTCTGGGAGATACAAGGGTCCTCCTCCTGCTGCCAGCACTCCCCATCCTCCAGCTTCTGCTTCCCAGGGCTATGAACACTCACTTTACCAAGCCCAACGGATGGCTCCTCACCACCGCTGCGGGGTCCAGGAGCTGCACGCCCCAGGTCCAGGGGTGCTGCTGCCATTCCCAGCCAGTGGGCACCCACCGTGTGCTGCCCACCCAGGGCAGCCCGCCCAGCACAGCACTGTGAGGGGCTGCACTCCAGCTTCCCAGGTTTGCCCCCAACATTCTGACGTGTGTGGTGACACCCCATGGAGGTGCTCGGCCAACACTGCCATCGTGTTCAGCTTCTGCTCCGCGCTGGCTTCGCGCTCACACTCATCAGCTTTTACCCTCTGCTTTATAAATAACATTAGCCGGCCTCTTTGGCTGGGTAAACTCTCCTCTGTCTTTGGCTTGATCCACACAATTGGACGAAGCCCTTTTACTTCATGGTACTTGCCCAGAAACAGGAGAATCCTTTAAGCAATTTAAGGCTTGAATGATCAGGACAGGTTGCAGAGTTACTGGAAAGTAAACCCTTGGAAAGGCAGGCAGCGGCTGCACGCGGCCCGCGAGCGCTGCTCGCTGTCACGGGCTGCGAGACCGTTAAGGTCTAATTGTGTCAGGGCGGATGGAATTCAGTGAGCTGGCCTGATGTGACAAACGGGCCCGTGATTCGTTACCCAACTTTCCAGTAACGAGCTTCCACATGCTGGATTTCTGCTTACGCTGAAACTTTCCAGATGTCCAAATTATGTCATAATTATAACAATTTTCGGTCATTGTAAACCTCTTTCCTCTCTCCGGCAGATGAGCACGCACGCTCTGCCGCTCTATTTAAAGCAAGACCGTTAGCTCTCAGGATACCTTGGCCAATCCCAAACACTCATCAGCCCAATTAATCCCCAAAATCGCTGAGCACAAAGGACTGAGGGGGAACCACCCAGAGCAGCAGCCGAGCTGCTCCAGCCTTCCTCGGAAAGGCTGGCCTGGAGGAACACGCATCCCGTGCACTCCTGCCTTTCCTTAGGTCACTTTTCACACCTATTTTTAGAGCGACCTTTTAGTGCTGCTTTGGGTATTTTAGGAAGATATTAATTCAAATAATTATGACCTAACTAAAAGCAGAGAATCCCTCCTGGGAGAGCAGGTAAACGCCATTCCTGAGTCAGAGGGTTATTAATTGGCCCAGGATTAGGTAGAGGATTCCTGTAAAGAAATCTGCCCTTTGCTGGTAGATAAAGGAAGTCTGAGAGAGGCTCTCACTGCTTGTTCTCTCCCTGAGGAGTGTCAGGAAAAGCAATTCCCTGCCTGGGCTTGCTCCCTGTCCTGGGAGGTGACATAGAATGAGTTTTCAGACCTCACCACAACAGCTGGGATAGGAGAGAGAATGAGAAATCCTTATCATCAAAGACTTCCTTCCTCCAATATTGTCCTCTGTTGATCTTCTGCAACAACAGCGTGGCTAGTAAATATGCTAATAAAATCTAACCCCTCATTTTTAAGCAGGAAGGTTGAAAATCCAGCAGTAAGACAAAAATGACCATTCTCTCATATGATCCGGACAAGAGTCCCTGGGTATGTTAGCAAGAAGCAGAAAGAAAATATTTTTATTTCTCCAAGTAACGAGAGTCACAAGCCCATTTTTTCCCCCTCTCAGGTCATCTCTGCAGGCAGAGTCTGTACCAGACCCGCAGATGCCGGCACCCAGTGCCAGGGCTGAGCAGCAGGTAACGGCGTCAGCACAGTAAGACACCACCACCTTACTCCCATCAACTTTGCATATTCGGGCCAGTCCCAACTAGTTGTGAGAACTTCTACCCTGAGAACAAGCAACTAGGAAATGCCTCAAAGTGCATACCAGGCCTTGGGCCAAGGAGGCAATGGGCTCCCCATCTCCACCCCAGCAAGCACCCCAGGGCTGGGAGAGAGAGGGGTGAAGCCGGAGGAATGCAGGGTGCTGAGCCAAAGTGCAACCCAGGAGGAAGAGCAGCATCCTCCCAGCACTCCAGCGGGAGAAAATCTGCCCGAGCCAGAGCTGCCTGGGCTGGTGCAGCCTCCTGGCAGGCAGAAGAAGGGCCCCAGGCCCTGCCTGCTGCACACAGGATTCCAAACCTTCACCTGATGCTCTGGGAGGCAGGGAGAGGCCATCAGCCTGATCCAGATGGAATCGTCACATGGGTAGGAGGCCCTGGAGATGCATTTCTGCCCCTTGTTCCGGACATCCATACACAGCTGGCATCAAGCCCCTCTCTGAACTGGTCACACTGGCAAAGGCATTTCATGGTCACTGACTACACAGCCCTGTCCTGGTGTCTGTACACCAGGAACCCTCCAGCACTCGTGAAAACAAGCACGACAGGGAATCAGTGAGACTGTTGCATCCCCAGAGCAGACACTCCAAACTCTGGCTGAGCAGGAGCTGCTGTCTGACCCCCTGGCCATCCTCAGCCTTGGTCCTGGACCAGCAGGACCCTGCAGCTCTCCTCCAGAGCTCTCTGACAAGCTGCCCGTCAGCGCAGCCAAGGGCCAGGTGCCACCAGCCTGAGGACGGGCTCCTGTCACCCTTGTCCCCTGCGGCTGTGCTGCCTGCGCACTGGCTGGGGGCACGGGGAGGGGAGCGGTGCCCATGGGATACCCACCAGTAGGAGTTGATGATTTTGCAGAAGGCCAGCTCGCAGCACATCTTCAGGTTGCTCTGGTGTTCAGGAAGGTCCGAAGATGAACACTTACTGGGATCCACCTCACAGTTTTCATCTGATTCGTACAGTGCCTTGATAAATTCCCCTGTAAAACAGAGAGTGGGTGATGGGGTTTGGAGATGTGCGAGCCCCAGTGCCCAGTAGTTACCCCGCACCCCAACACAGGGTGCCAGAGCGGGTGGCGGGGGCTCCCAGGGGAGGCTGTGCCCCAGCCAGCTCTCAAGATCACCAAGCAGAGCCGGGAGCAGCCGGCACCGCCTCGGGAGCTCACAACACAACACGGCACACCCTGCAGAAAGGCACCTGGGCTCCCGACGAGCACGTTCCATCCCTCTTCCCCAGTTGGCAGCTCTGCCTCTGTGGCTACGGGCGATTGCATCAGAGCTCCGTTGCCAACACACCCGCTTCCTCAGCCTGCTCCGACCCCTCCATTACACCAGTTCCAGAGACGCTCCCTCGGGCTAATCCAGTAGGAAGTACACTGGCAATTTCTGTAATTATTTGTAGGATGGCCTGCTACTGCAGACCGTGCCCTGGCGCTGACAAGCCAGGCTGATTCACAAGAGAAACAGGTAATTAAAGGAAAGAAACAATTTACTTGGCTTATTTTGAGCCGAACGTCACACAAAATTAAATTAAAATATTTCTCTGCGTTTCCCTGCACTCCTGTTTGCTGCCCGGCTGCTCCTCACCCTCGCGGAGACTCCTGCTGTAGGCCTGGCTCTGCCAGCTCCTCATTCTTGTGCCACCTTTCATGCGGGGTCCGTGGGCACAGACCCTGGCCCACGGGGCTGGGGGTGCTTCCCAGTGCTTCAACACGTGTCCAGCTTGGGGGTACGGGTGTTCTCCATCCCAGTTAGCACAGGGCAGTGACTGGGGAGAGTGGGATGGCCATCCTCCATCCCAGTTAGCACAGGGCAGTGACTGGGGAGGCCCTGGAATGGGATAATGGGATTAAGAGGTAGCATTTAGCTGGGGACCTGCAAGGCTGAGTAACATTCTGGGAGAAAGGTTTGCTTTGGTTTTCTTCTGATTCCAGTTGGTTTGCTCACCTCCTCATTCCTGACTGTCTCGGATTTTCCCATCCTGCTGATTTTTGCCCACTCTAGTCTGCATTCCTCCCCTGTTTCCAAAACAGATTTTAATTACGTGCTGCAGAGCCTGTCCAATGGATCTGCAGCTCTGCCAGGGAGCTCTGGAGCCGCTCTGCTTGCCTGCAGGTGATGCCTCCTGTTATTATCCAGCCCCACTTGCTTGTGCTCCACGGTTTGAAGGGAAGAGCTCTGCTGTTTTGTGTTACCTTCTGACACACAGATGAATCATTCCTCTGATAAAAGGTCTACACAGAAGCAGTGCCCGAGCAGCGAGCAAGAACCGCAGGCTCCTCCTGTACTAGATGGAGCTGCCTTGGCGGCATCTGCACTGAGCCCTCAAAGAGGAATATTTCAGAATTCTCTGCCTCCATTAATCTCCTGGCTTTTTAGAAATTTTATGAGGTAATCTACTTACAGACTTGCCTTCAACCAGAAAGCATTACAAGGCAGAAATAAATAATATCCCTTTTTGTAGTCGTGTGGGCTATCTGCTGGTTTGACTGAATTTGCTCAACGACCTCCCCTCAACGTTGTCATTATTATTATCTTCATAAAGCATTTACGATCCTTTGCTCCTTGCTAAAATTACACAAATCCACTAGTAGGAACCCAACAGACTAAAAAATTAACACCTCAATAGAAACTTGGCTCATCCTCCTGTCAGGATGTGGATCCAATCTAGCCCGCCTTCAGCTGAGGTTCAGCCACAACACTTCAAAGGCAGTTTCTCCCCATCCTCGTGCTGTGCTGGCTGCACACAGCAACCCAGCAATTCCTTCCTGACCTGCCCAGAAGGAGAAGCTCTAATTATTTTCATCTGCATCAAGAGAAATATTTTTGGAGCCATAAACATAGCCAGCACTGAAAAAAAAAACCCACCACAAAAAACCCACCAGAAGGGTTCCCAGTGTGATCTGGGAGGCAACCCTCATCACCGTAACTCGGGAGATTTCATCTGACTCACTACCGCTGCGGGGAACCGGGGGAGCGTCTCTGGCGGGGGTGTGCAATCAGGGGAAGGATTCAATCAGCCGCCGCGACACTGCCAGCGCCGAGACAGAAGACCTGGCAGGCAGCATAATGCCTTCAAATATCAATTTGTTATCTCCCCTGAAAGCAGATCAAAGCGCTAACTCAGCGGTGACCTTCACCTGGGAGCAGAGCTGCCCGCTGAGACCGTGGCTGTGCCCCCAGTGCCACAGAAACCCTCTGGCAGGGAAACGCTGGACGCTCGGACAGCCACCAGGGCTCAGCTGATGGGTCTCCACCGTGCAGAGCACCCCGCCCCTTCGAGCAGGATCTCTCCGGGTGACACTTGCCAACGCTCTGTACCTACCTAAGGCATCTTGCAAGTATTTCTGTCCCACCAGCTTCAGGTATTCTTCAATTGCTTTGGTGGCCAGTGTGTTCTCCCTGAAAATGAGATGCTCATTCTCACCACAGCGATCAACTTCAGACATCATCAGGTCAGTCAAGAAATCCTGGAAAGCAAAGCCCATGGTGGGTCACCACGCAGTGACATACGCTTTGTTGAGCAGAGCAGGCAGCCTCCCCTTCTCCTGGAATCATAGAACGCTTCAGGTTGGAAGGGACCTTTAGTGGTCATCTGGTCCAACCCCCCTGCAGGGAGCAGGGACATCTGCAACTAGAGCAGGTTGCTCAGAGCCCCATCCAACCTCACCTGGAACATTTCCAGGGATGGGGCATCAACCCCCTCTCTGGGCAACCTGGGATAGGGTTTCACCACCTTCAGCGTCAAAAAAATATCCTCCTTAAACCTTAGACCATCATCTCCTTGTCCTGCCACAACAGGCCCTGCTAGAAAGTCTGTCCCCATCTTTCTGATCGGCCCCTTGAAGTACTGAAGGGCCACAATAAGGTCTCCCCAGAACCTTCTCTTCTCCAGGCTGAACACTCCCAACTCTCTCAGCCTGTTCTCACAGCAGTGGGGTTCCAGCCCTTGGATCATTGCTGTGGCCTCCTCTGTCCCCGCTCCAACAGGTCCCTGTTTCTGCTGTGCTGAGGACTCCAGAGCTGGACACAGCACTGCAGGGGGGTTCTCAGCAGAGTGGAGCAGAGGGGCAGAATCCCCTCCCTCAACCTGCTGCCCACGCTGCTTTGGATGCAGCCCAGGGTGCGATTGGCTTCTGGGCTGCAAGCGCACGGTGCCGGCTCATGTCCAGCTTTTCACCCACCAGCACCCACAAGTCCTTCTCTGCGGGGCTGCTCACAATCCATTCATCTCCCAGCCTGTGCTGATACCAATTTGACGGGGGAGAGACTCCAGAGAAGGGCCTCCTCTGCACATTGACAATGGTTGACATTTTGATGTGTCTGCCATATCCTTCCTGAAGGAAATGGCAGTGCAGGAGCTGGCAGTGGAAACCACTACCCAGGCCCTGCCTGCTTGCCTGCAACCGAGGCATCACGGTTCTCCGGCCCCCTCCAGTGGCTACAAATCATGAAGAGGAGGATTCAGGATTTTGCAAATCCAGTCCCTCCTCCTTGCTGTATGGAGCTCTACTCCTCCTTCCCATGACAAAGCAAATAGTGAAGCAAGAGAGACGTGCTCTTGACTGAAACATCTTTATTCAGCTACAAGTGGATCCAGGCCCACTACAGATAACCTCCTATCTCAGATCCAATCTTGCTGCTGTGCACAATCGTTTCACCTTGGGCAAAAGCAACAGACTGCTGATGAGCTCTTCTTGAAGTGGGATTCTGTCACCTCTCTTCTGTCCTGGGCAGGTTCTTATGCTGCTTTCTTCACTGAAACAGGAAGGGCTAAAACAATGCTGTACCTTAAAGGCCAGTTTTGGTGTGAAGAGTGCTTTACTTGGTTTTGGGGATGGGAAAAAAAATAACAAACCACTTCAACCCAACAACTGCTGTTCTTCTGCATTATGCAAAACCCCCAAAGAACAGGAAATTCTATTTGGGTATCAGAGACCAGCATTTATGCTCTAGAAATACCCCCCAGCAACAAAGGCAAGAATAAAGCCCACATGAAAAAGCCTGCTTTGGATCTGCTTTGCTTCTTCCAGATCTGTTTTGGTTCTTCAACCACTTTACAAATTTTGTTGCCCCACTCCACTCGAGCTTACAGCAGTGTCACACAAGGCATGCTTTATATATTCTACCCAAATATAATGAACATTCCTCAGTACATGGGGATGTACAGCTCTGGAACCCCCAACACAAGACGAACGTGGACCTGTTTGAGCAGGTCCAGAGGAAGGCCATGAAGATGATCTGAGTGCTGGAATCCCTCTGCTGTGAGGACAGGCTGAGAGAGTTGGGGTTGTTCAGCCTGGAGAAGGCTCCAAGGAGACCTCGCTTTGGCCTTCCAGTATCTGAAGGAGGCCTATAAGAAACCTGGAGAGGGGCTTTTTACAAGGGCTTGTAGTGATAGGATGAGGTGTAATGGCTTCAGACTGCAAGAGGGGAAGTTTAGATTAGAAATGAGGAAGAGGTTCTTCACTGTGAGGGTGGTGAGACACTGGCACAGTTTGCCTAGGGAAGTTGTGGATGCTCCATCACTGGATGTGTTCAAGGACACGTTGGATGGGTCTTTGAGCAACCTGGTTTAGTGGGAGGTGTCCCTGCTCATGTCAGGGGGATTGGAACTAGATGATCTTAAAGGTCCCTTCCAACCCACACTATTCTATGATTCTACACTGCACAAACATTTAATTTCCCACCCATGACTTCACGATACTCATTTGTACTCATCTTATCTGAGCGTGCCCCATGGACAACATGGTAAATAGCATCTTCACAAAAGAGAATGCTTTGCTACATAGGAGGAAACATCAAAGTCTGAGTTAAGGCAAAAATGAACACTGCTTATATAGCGTGAAGATTTATAATACGCACTTATGACTCAGATTTCTATTTGGAAGACAGTTGTTTCTTGGGTTGAAAAGGACAGGGACAGACAGAGGACATAGGTTTTGGCCATACAGGACAGGACACCAAGAATCTATTCTGAGGTTCATTATTATCTCTGTAAAATGAAAATTCCAGATCTTCTAACCACTTCACTGGGTCAAAGCTGGGTTTATGTAGCCTCAGCAACCAATGTCCACAGGGACTTCAAGAGTACCATTTGCAGTTATGCTTAATATTATGGGACATATCCCCCTGAGCTGGATTTCCTTCAGGCTCTCAAGCCAAAAGAAAGACCATCCAGATTTAAAGACTAAGACCTTTGCAGGAGGCACAGAGCCCCTGTTAAGGTTGGAGTTGGATGGGTGGCCACTTCAAAGCCTTGATTCTGCAAATGTCCAAGTGATAGATGAATTTCAAGCTTGTTCACTGTCAGGTTGGGAGAACCATCCCTTGACCTGTGGCTTAGTGGCTGGAGATATCCATGGTCAGGGGAATCCTATGGACTCCACACTGGTTTAATACTCATGTAGTCCTTCAAGCTTGAGGTCAAAGGAACAACCCATACACAGAGGCCAAAGTCTCCACCCCCAGCATGGCTTGAGCTTACCAGTGGGACCTACAGAGGAACGGTATCAGTACCAGGCATGGACTCTGTGCGTGGGAAGAGGGTGGTCTCCACAGTTCCACTCACACAGGAGTTACAGCTCTGGCAGGCAGCACAGTCACCAGACTAGTCAAGGTGGCACTGGCTAGCCATCCATAAGCACATTGTAGGACAAGTGTCAGGCAAGGGCACAACAGTCACCAAGCCAACTACTGAAGTATCTGTAATTAAAATTGTAACAGGTCATCTGCAAAGGCTCAGCTTTAACCATGTACTCGTGTTACATTAGGCACTGAGTTAAAAAATAAATTCTCTAAATTTCTTTGGGCCACCCTCCATCATTCCCACTATGCCTGTGGTGTAGACCCAGGTGGAGCCAGCTCTCCCCAGAGGAGCACCTGCCTTCCACATCCACTCCACCACCTTCACCTAAAGGGCATTAATGGGTGACCAGTTTGTAAAACTGTATGAACAAGGAAAAATCAAGGGGTAAAAAAAGTCGACCCAAAGAAGCTGCTGCCACAGCATTTTCTCAAGACAACCTCCTTCATTTTCTGCCTCTAGACACTGGAGATAGAGAACATACTCAGCCTGTGCTCCTGCAAAACATTATGGTTCCACCAGCAAGGTGACAAGAGGCTTTACAACCTGTCTGCATCTTTCAGGCATGTTAACACTTCTATAAAGCAAGCCCACAACTCTCAGGCAACACACTCGTGGGCTGCCCTGGCCTCCAGCATGGTGAAAACCTAAACCATCTGCAAGCCTGGAAAGAGTGCAAAACTGCTGCCTTCTCACCTTGTGAGCATGCCTACAGCTACACAGACTTGACATTGTACCTTATCTGGTGAGGGTTTTGAAAGTTGCTTTGGTAGCTGAGCACTGAGCATAACCACCACACTTCAGTTCTCAGCAGTGCAAATTTTTCCACCTTATCCTAAAATCAGTGAGTAGAGCAATGTAAGGGGCCAACTGGACCTTCCAGGCCTGGTCATGGAACAGAAATAACAGGAAACAATCAAGGGCTTTGTTTTTCCTGCCCCTCCTCCTTCTCTGAAAGCATCTCAGAGAGGCACATGTTCTTCAGCAGGTAATAAAACGTACAAGGAAGTCCAACATTGCTTATCAAACTCCACCCTAAACACACTGCATAGTGGAAGGACTAAAAAATGAACTGTGATTTTACGTTCATTTATGCCCTGGAAGAAGAACATTTGGTAACTAGTGTCAAGACCTACAAGGGAAGTCCATGGGGCAGCCTTGAGGATCTGCTCCTATAGAGGCAGGGCTGATGGACAATGGCAGTCAAAAAAGAAACATAAAGTAGCTTAAACAATCCCACATCCATGTTACTGCAGCAGGTCAAGGAGAAGAGAGACCAGAGCAAGATCCCTTTCCCAGGAAGGACTGTCTTGCTGGCCTTGCCATCCCACCAGCTCTCAACAACAGGTCCCAAATAAATAAACTCTCAACTGCATGAGCATTGAAAGAACATCTGGTGAAGGAAAAAAACCTGTCCAAAACATCAACTTATAACACAGGGACTAGAAAGACGTTGAATCAGTAAAGCAGAAGTATCCTGGGGTGCATTCAGAACAGTGTGGCCAGCAGGTCAAGGGAGGTTCTTCTCCCACTCTACTCTGCCCTAGTGAGGCCACATCTGAAGTATTGTGTCCTGTTCGGGGCTCCCCAGTTCAACAGACACAGGGAAATACCAGAGAGAGTCCAGACGAGGCTATGAAGATGCTGAGGGGACTGGAACATCTCTCTTAAGAGGAAAGGCTGAGAGACCTGAGGCTGTTTAATTGGAGAAGACTGAGAGGGGATCTGCTCAATGCTTATCAACAGCTAAAGGGTGGGGGGCAGGAGGATGGGGTCAAACTCCTTTCAGTGGTGCCCAGCGATAGCTCAAGGGGCAATGGGCACAAACTGGAACCCAAGAGGTTCCATCCGAACAGAAGGAAAAACTTCTTTGCTGTGAAGCTGCCAGAGTCTGGACCAGGCTGCCTAGAGAGGTTGTGGAGTCTCCTCTGGAGATTCCAAACCTGCCTGGACAATGTGATCCTGGGCACCCTGCTCTGGGCGACCCTGCTGGAGCAGGAGGGCTGGATGAGATGAGCTCCAGAGGTCGCTTCCAACACCTCCCATTCTGTGACCATTCTGTAAAAGCAAGTACCAATTATGCACTGAGTTTTTACCCATGATCCTGAGGCACCAGCATCTCTGTCCTTATGAAGTTGCTATTTTGAAAATGTTTCCTATATAGTTACTCTTCAAGGAGACAGCTGACCCCGAGATCCTGATGAAAGGCTGTCAACCCAATGGACAATGACACTCTTCTGTGAGCTTGTGACAGGAAGCAACGTAGAGCCACTGGAAATCAAAGGAACCCAGGCTGCTGGATGCAACATCACATTTAGAAGCACATAACCTCCTAACTCTTCAAAAGAAGACAAAAAGTCCTGTCTTTTCCTTTTTCCACAATGCTGGTAGAAATAGTATCCTAACAAAAAGACCTGTTCAGTGGAGGTGGGAGGATTTTGTGTGGTCATACTGCCACCATGGAATATGGTGTAAATGGTAGGTAGGAACTTCTATTACTGGAAGTTTACTAAGCACTGGTGAGGCTGCACCTCAAATACTGGGCTGTTTTGGGCCCCTCACTCGAAGAAGAATATTGAGGGGCTGGAGCATGTCCAGAGAAGGGCAACAAAGCTGGTGAAGGGTCTAGAGTACAAGTTTTGTGAGGAGAGGCTAAGGGACCTGGGGATGTTCAGCCTGGAGAAAAGAAGGCTCGGGGGAGAGCTTCTTGCCCTTGACAACTCCCTGAAAGAAGGTTGGAGCCAGGCAGAGGTTGGTCTCTTCTCTCAAGGAAGAAGTGATAGGACAAGAGGAAACAGCCTCCAGTTGCACCAGGGGAGGTTTATGTTGGACATGAGGAAAAATGTCTTCCCAAAAAGAGTTGTCCAGCCCTGTCTCAGGCTGCCCAGGGCAGTGGTGAAGTCCCCATCCCTAGAGGGGTTTCAAAGTCATGGAGGTGTGGTGCTGAGGGACATGGCTGAGTGGGGACCTGGCACTGCTGGGTTAACAGTTGGACTTGATCTTAAATGTCTCTTCCAACCAAAATGATTCTATGAGCTGTGCATTGTCATCTACTTTACCAAGCCTTCAATAACATCATAATCTCTGCAATATTGTGCACAGGCAGTCTAGAGATCATTTTGGTGTCTTTTTCTTCATAATCACACAGATATATTCACAGGCACTGCACCAACTACCATGAGCACAGCAACACAAGTTTAATTTAGCAACCCCTCCACTGTTGCTCCTGGTCACTCTCAAATATTCAAACCCGTTTTATAGTTAGCAGAATATTCATTTTAGCCATTGCTTTTCCAAAACGTGCCCTAGAAATCTTTCAGGTTCGTGTGCTGGCATCACATGAGCGTGGCAGTCCTTGTCCAGCCACCCCTGCAGTGGCGATCAAACCGCAGGGATCACACCCCCACAACAGGCTGTGTAGTTATTTAGAGGTGAAACTACCTTTTCCTCTTCTTATTTATGCTGTGGCAGCGGTCATGAGACTTGACCCAATCCCAGGCAGTCAGAAGGAGGCCTGGCCAGCCCCTACCTCGTCCATCATGGCACTGGAGGGAGAGCCAAACTGCCGCAGCAGATCTGGTGCTCTGTAGAAAAGACTAGGACAGGGTAGGATTATATATTCTGCTACTCTCCCATCTGTGCGATGGGGCCTCTGCACGAAGAAAGCCAAGTCAGCAGCTACCTTGTGGCACGTAGAGATGCAGATATGATTTTCCAAGTAACGCTGAAGCACTGGACAGGAAACCCGATGCATTTCACACCAGAAGTGGACAGAAGAAAATACACCCACTTTAACAGCAGCAATCACAAACTTCATATGGAAGAGAAAGGCCAGGTCCTGATGGCAGAAAGAGAACAGTGCTGTTGGAAAACCTTCACCAAGGTGAGGAGAGATGCTCTCATACACTACAGGAAGAGGAAAGGCTTAAGTGCACACACTGTCTCCACACAGAATGGTGGCTGAGACACAAGGTGTATGTAACACGGAGCAATAGCAGAGGTAGATCTGGGTCTCTTTAGCTTGGAGAAGAGAAGACTGAGGGGTGACCTTATTAATGTTTATAAATATGTAAGAGGTGAGTGTCAGGAGGATGGAGGCAGGCTCTTCTCAGTGACATCCAATGATAGGACAAGGGGTAATGAGTGAAAGCTGGAACATAGGAGGTTCCATGTAAACATAAGGAGAAACTGTTTCATGGTGGGGTGACAGAACGCTGGAACAGGCTGCCCAGGAAGGCTGTGGAGTCTCCTTCTCTGAAGAGTTTCAAATCCCATCTGGACGCGTTCCTGTGTGACCTGATCTAGGTGATCCTGCTCTGGCAGGGGGGTTGAACTAGATGATCTTTCAAGGTGCCTTCTAACCCAAAACTTTCTGTGATTCTGTGATAACAGACAGACATACAGTAACAGCTATCGGATACGTTGTATTTGCTCCTCTAACATCCACACACCCTTATCAGCCTCATTGACCAACCAGCTGCAAACAGGAGATCACCAGTTAGATAACCGACAACTTAAGAATACACATAAAATCACCGCACCCTTAATTTGGAAGGAAAAATCACAGGGCCAGGGAATTATGTGCATTCCATGAGTGATACAGTTGTTTCACTGTGGGGGAAGGGTTAGGATCAGCACACGGCTTTATCAGTGCACTCATTTACCAAATCAAACTGTCCCGGAAAGCAGCCAGTTGCCCTTTAGCTGTGTTCGTGAAGTAAAAATTGTTTAATGGGGTCTGGGACTGGAAGGATATGGATCAGATCCAGGCGAGATTTGCCAAGTATTCTTCGCACAGCTATGCGGCAGAGAGACAAGAGGCTCCGGGTGCGGCCTGCAATGAAGAAAGCAGAGTAAAACTACTGAGGGACAGAGAGACGAAGAGAATCATAGCATCACCGAATCATCCAGGTTGGAAAAGACCTTCAAGGTCCTCAGGTCCAACCATCAACCCTACTCTACATGTCCACTGATAAAACCACGTCCCTAGGGAACGGGGGTAACAGCACGTAACTTGCGCTGAGCACTGGCTGGCGGCTGAGGAGGAGCCAGTCCCCCCTTCCAAACACCGAGGCCTCGTCCCGCACAGCAACGCGAAGGCAGCGCGGGAGAGCTGAGCGCCCACAAACCTCCCCAGGCGCAGCCCGAACCTTTTGGCCAAAGGTTCAGCGCAACAAGAGCTGCCACACAGGCAGCTTGGAAGGGCGATCTGGAGACCGCGTGGGGTTGTGACCATGGAGCCTGTCCCGGCACAAGCGGGTTCAAGAGATCGCTGCCAAATCCATCACACGAGGGAAGGCTGCGACAGATTTTGTACTATTTGGATCATTGTTAAATTAGGTCGACTTTATTTTTGCTCTAAACCACCCTCTGGGAAACAAGAGCATTGACAGCCAGCTCAGGCCTTATCCCAATTTGCTTTTGAGGGCTTCTTTGGAGTTCGTGGAGAGCTCTTCCAGCATGGGGACAAGAGGATGTTGGTGTCCATGTTGATTCAGGAACTGGACCTCCACGGCACCACTCCATTATCCTGCATGCTCTATCTGAGGAGTCCCATTTGCCTCCTAAACTGGGGTCGTATCCCACATCCTGAATCCCTTTCAAACTCTAGAGTTGGAGAGGGAAACCCCACTTCTGACCCTGGTGCAGAGACCTGGCCTTCACCAGTTCAGCCTGGTGGTTTTACAAGGTGCTGCCCTTGCTGAGACAAGGGTGGGTGTTGTAGTGATGTCATTTTTGTTATAAAAAGAAACAGCAGGTAAATTCGGGCACGTTCAGGTCTGAGGCTCTGGTTTACTACTTTTGTAACTAGTTTGCCTCCTGGAGGATGTTAAATTCAAAAAGCCAGCTTTTTCCCCATCTTCTTCCACCACCATCTGAGCTTCCTCCTGCCACTTGCTACCACCATATGTGTCTTTTCTTCCCAGGTAACCTGGCCAGATAGAACCATCTCTTGGGTCCCTCCCCAGGCAGAGCACAGGGGCACCCAAGGACAGCAAGGACAGACCTGCATGGCTTTGGAGAACTGGATCTCACTGGCTATGCCTGCGGTCAGTGGACCAACAGCCCAGCTCTGACAGAACCCCACTGCCTAAACCTTGCCTCAGGCTGCTGAGGACACAGTCTGGCAACAGAAAAGAGCTGGGAGAAAGGTAAAGAAAGGTGAATTTACAGACAGAGGTTGAGCTGCTGGTAGCTGTAGGACTCAAGAGGGAAAACACTGTGTGAACGTACAAAATGCAACAGGAGAAAAACAGCTGGAGGCTCACAGGGAAGGCATGGGGTTGAGTCTTCAGTGCTGACAGAGCCACAGGCAGGCAGCAGCTCAGCAGCAGTGAGGACCCGTGCCAGGGAGCCGCAGATGCCAGCCCCGCGATCCTCTCCTGCCTGATGTCGGCCTGGCCAGCAACCAGCTCTTTGGGAGCCATATCAGGAGTGGTGAAGTCATTAATGCTTAACTCAACAGCTTGTTAAATCCTGGTTATGTTTTCTCGGTGTGTTCCACTTGCTTTTCACCTCCAAGTTGGGTATAACCTGTTCACATGATCATTTTGCAGTTGGCTGACAAGTACGTGAGCAAAGAGACTCAAAAGAAGACGGTAACACCCAACCTACCCCCTTAAGAGCTCCTAAGTAAATAACAAATAAATAAACTCTTCAAAGAGTTCTCCTGAATCTGGAGCTATATAAAACCAGCACCACTTCACGAAGTCAAAGCCACTCACCTCTTGCTTCTTTGAACACCTGCAGAGCCTCAGGGTTGACTTTGACCCTTCCTGTGGATTCAACTCCCAAGGCCTCCACTTTCACCAGGTTCAGATTGGCTCCAAAGTCAATCAAGAGGTGGACGAAAGCTGCTTCACAGCCGTGCCGCAGGACAGCATCCATCACGCATACCGGGGAGCCCCGGGAAAAGCCTTGGATGTTGATGGGCCCGCAGCAGTTAAAATCTGGGTTGGCTCCAGCCTGGAGCAGCAGCCGGAAGCACTGGAGGTTGTGGTAGGCGGCACTGATGTAGAGCGGGCAGACCACAAGTGTGGTGAGGGGCCGCAGGGAGAGGCTGGGAACCCGGGAAGGGAGGTGGTGATTCACGTCCACATCTGCACCATACCTGGGGTGGGGAGAGAGAAGAGCGGAGGTTTAGAAACAAGGTCAACAGCACTATGACTGCAGCCCAGAGGGAAAAAATGGCAGGGGGATGAGGCTGAAGGACACCCAGAGGGTGTGCAACCTGCCTGTCTTTGGTAACTCTGGGGCCCTCCATACAATAACCACCCATACCTATCCTCAGTGGGGATGACAAATCCAGCACAGTTAGATGTTGAAGAAGCAAAGCCCAGGCATTGGCAAAAGGAGGTGAAGCTGAGGAACATCCTTCCTTGCCCTCCTGAAGGATGTGCCAAGCACAGCCTTGGCATAAGGGACGGCTTAGCCCTGAGCCAGCATCATGTAACGCTGGACAGTAAGGAGCCAGCTGGGGAACAGGGATGTTTCCAAATGACTCATCTGAAGAGATGTCATGAAATAACTTCCCCACTAGGACAAAAGAGGCCAAAAAGCAGTCGATCTGACTGCCACAAACAGCAGAAAAATGGAAACAGAAATCTGAACTCAACAGTGAAATACATATGACAAATCCTGCTCCTGAAGAAGCAACAACAACAACAAAATCCTACAAAAAAAAAAGATTAAAAGAACCAAAGCCCTATTTTCTGCTGGTTCACAACATAGTACCATTTGCACTTGCCACAAGGAAGTGTGCTTGCAGGTGCTGCCTATTTCATGCTGACGCTAATGTCCACTGAGCAGTGCTTTTAGCTGCTGTCATGTCTTCTCTGCATCACAGTGAGCCCTGGCACTGTGTGGTTTCTCTGTTTTAGTGTGGCCAAAGGATCCTCTCATCCTTTATGTGCTGGGTCAGCCCTCAGTCACTCTGCAGCTACAATGCAACAGCCTGATCCCTTCACAGCGTGCTCACACCACAAACTGCAAGGAAAGACCTGACAGTATAACCATCAAGATTCCCTCCAACACTCTCATAAAATGGATCTCTGTTCTTGAGCTATGAGTGATTTACTATCAATGGATATAATTCCACCTATTGCTTGGCTCAGCTGTTGCAGTAGTACTCAGGAATCCTGATGGTGCTGCCATATGACTAAAAAAGAAACCCAAACTAGGCGATGTTTAGACACCTGCAGCAAGCCTGACTGGGTTGGGCTTTCTCTTCAGGACACCAAGGCTCTCTCAAGCTGAATATTTCCTTATATCTCATCACAGGTGTCTACCTCATTGCATTTCCCCTGTCACATCCTTTCGATCAACATTTTTAAAATCTCGGAGTGAGCTTTGTAACCCAAGACTGTGTTTTAAAGTAAAGCAACTCTGAATAGATCTGTGAAGTCCATACTCCAAGATATTTGAAATTTTGGGCAATCTGACAATTTGGTATTAACTTAGCAGCCTTGGGAGAGACATTGGCTAATAAAAAGATACTGGACAAACTCCAGTTCATATTTTATCCTGAAAGTTTTCCAAAATCTTGCTTTTAAATACTGCTGGCAAGGTATCCCAAGAAGTAGATGCGTAGATCAACACATCAGCTCTCCATGTGCTGCTGAAATACCACTCGCTACGTTTCACCCTGCCTGAGCAGATCTATCAGGGGAGATGATTCTCAGGGAAAGCAGCATGTGAGCTGAACCCTGCATCAACAAGCACATGGCAATGGGGACATCCTGCACTCAGCTTGCTGAGAAATGAGCAAGAAGTGGGGACCATCTCCCATTCTTTCTACTTGACAGCTTCCTCAGAGCTGCACTGGTATGGAAATCAACTTCCCCACAAGCAAAAAGGGAAGAAGAAAATCCCCAAGTATTTTGACATTTTTCTATTCAAATCCTTCTGGTTGTTATTTTCTAGCACTTGCAGTCGCTGAAAGTATTCCTTGGTGAGCATTTCCGTGCAAATCCAAATATACATTCTTCTCTTTTACTATCTCTTTCTACAATTTGTATTTTCCCCTTATTATCTGGCGTGAATGGCCCATGTATGCATCCAGCATGGTCCCTTACACAAAAAGCTTCCAGTTTAGAAGAAAGGAGGTATCACAACACACCACAAAGGAGGAGACTCAAGTCTCCTCACAGACTTCTGCTAGACCTTGAGCCCACTCCCTGGTGGTGCTGCAGAGGAAGCTTCCTGAGGTCACCAGTCACCCACCATCCAGCTGAGGTTACTGTTCAACACCTCACAACAATGGCCATCACTCCTGGCCTCAGAGAGGCCGCTCCTTTGACAGAGCTGACAAAGGGACACTGCATCAGATGCCACGAAGGGTGTCCTAGTGATGGGTAAACACCAAGCAGCTGAGGACAGCCAGTGCCAGTTACAAGCATGTCTCCTTCCAAGGATAGAAGATGGTCAGAGCAGCAGAGTTAAGCAAAGGAGACATGTTGCCAAATGATTTTCAGTTCACTGGGGGATCCACCTAAGGATCCATAACTGATTAAGAGGGGAGATTTAGGCCACACAGAAGGAAGACATTTTTTACACTGGGGGTGGTGAGACCCTGGCCCAGGTTGCCCAGAGAAGTGGTTGACACCCTATCCATGGAAACTTGCCAGGTGAGGTTGGACAGGGCTCTGAGCAACCTGCTCTAGTTGCAGATGTCCCTGCTCCCTGCAGGGGGATTGGACTAGATGCCTTTTAAAGGACCCTTCCAACCCAAACCAGTCTATGATTCTGTATTCTCACCTGATCAGCTCATGGAGGATGTCTGCCCGGCCCACACGTGCCGCGTGGTAGACAGGGGTGCTGCGGTGGTGCCGGCTGCCATTGGGGTCAGCCCCAGCTTCCAGGAGGATCTTGGCACACTCGAGATGCCCGTTGACCACGGCCACATAGAGGGCGGTCTGGCCCTTCACGTCCACCAGGTCGATCTCGGCACCTTTGCGGAGGAGGAAGTCGACGCAGGGGCCGTGGCCGGCGGTGGCGGCAATGCGCAGCGGCGTGCAGGGCAGCCAGCCGCAGCACCACACCGACTTCTCGTTGATGCGGCTGCCAGCGAGGGATGGAGAGGGGGAAAGCTTGGGTCAGAGAAGTCTTCGCACCACCTTGCCCCGCTCCACTTTCCCACAGCCCACAAGGAGGACGCTGGGAGAGCCCAAACTGCTCCCTTGAAGCTTTTCCTCCCCGTTTTTGGCACATTATAGCAGCCCTGAATAGGTCCTGACAATGACCTGAAGGCCAGAGACTACAGCATGTACCAGAGTAGGGCCTGGAAGATGGGCTTTATCACAGCTCTGCAGTGTCAGGATCTGCATATACGCACAGTGAGGGACAAACCTGCCTCAAAAATCAGTCAAAATTACAAAATAAACAAAAAAACTAAACCAAAACAAAACAAAAACAACCCTTCCTTTTCACACAGAGATGTCCCAAATCAGCAGTGACCAAGCTGAGGACCCACTGCTCCAAAGGGGGCAGAAAGTCACCAAAAGCAGCAGGGAAACAGCAAGAGGACAGAGGAGGGAGGAAAGCAACTTCCGGAAATGCAGGTGCACATCCCTATTACCCCACTGGCAACATCCACACCCACCACTGCATGACACCAATGCAAATCCAGGGAAACTCAGCACTGACAGCAGGGAGTGAGCCTGGGAGGGGTGGCTGTCCCACACCCAACAGCATTAGCAGCCCATTAGCATCCTTGCTGGATGGCTGTACTGTCCTAAGAGCCTTTTCCAGTTTATTGAAAGAGATGGCTCTGGCCAGCGGCTGCTTAGATCCTCTCTGAAATTATCCTGTTAGTTGTGCTCATCCAATCTCATCCAGACCCTACCAATCTCAGCAACATTCAGACTTCACTCCCTCAAACTCACTGTGGGTCCCACCCGAGCAGGAACAGGCAGGGAGGAAGGGATTTCTTTAAGGCAAATAGTTAAGGCTGGCAAAAGTGCTCTTTAGCCAATGCAGTGGTGGATTTGCTCTTCCAGTGTGCTCCACGCAGGCCCATGGAGCTGGCAGAGGACAAAAGAGGTTTTACATGGTATGTTTACAGAGTTTGCTGGGAGAGCAACTCCACAAGTTAGATTTTCAGACACGTTTTAGAGGAGTAATATAAACCCTGAATCAAGCCCTCAGCTGTCAAGCCTCATGATAAAAGCACTCCCTTCAACCTCGGAGGCTTGGGGATCTCCACCCCTACCCCTAAATTCAAAGAAGTCACTTCTCTGGTCACTCCACCACTCCTGCAATGGTGCTGCGGGTCCAGCTCTCCTCCTCCTGCCATACTTTGCTTTTCCCTGCAAGGAAGGATGCCCAGCACTGCTGCCATAAGGTTCCCACAAAGTGCAAGATGAAAATAAGGCAAAATTCTAAGACCAAGCGTCCAAAGAGCTGCCCAGGAGATGGAAAGAGGGGCTGGCTCATTCTCATTTTTGCCGAAAAGACACTTTTTTGGAGCTGGGGGACATTTTGCACTCTAAGCTGTTTTCTCCATGGTGCAGGAAAATTACTTAACTACCCCCACAGCCACAGACTTTGCACTGAGCAGATTTTGTAATGTAGGATGTTTTCAGTTCTCGCAGTCAGTTGTAAATCCCTTTTGTATGTTTTTCCAATTATACACAGGCTCTTATTTTTGTGGTATTACATTTCTACCCCATTCTGAAAAGAGCTCGTAAGCAGCTGCCACACGCTCACAAATGGGCGTGAAATTTGGCTCCTCAGAGACCACAGTGGGGATGATTTCGGGGGAGAGCGAAGCATTGTCCCAACCCAACCCCTCTCCTATAAAACCAGAGCAAGATGAGGGTCTCCAAAAGGAACAGGCTGTGGGGATATAGGTGTGGGGTTAACCACCCCAGGAAGTCATTAGCCAAAATTGTTGAAGCAGGTCCTCACACCCTTGTCCCCATGAGGTCTCCAAAACCAGCATGATTAGGGCTTCACCCCCTTGTCCCTGAGATGGTCTCCTAAGCCAGCACGAGCAGGACCTTGAGCCCTTGTCCCCATAAGGGTGCACAAAACCATCATGACCAGGATCTCACACCCTTGTCCCCATGAAGGTCTCCAGAGCCAGCATGAGCAGGACCTCATACTCTAGTCCTTGTGAGGATCTCCAAAGCTAGGGCTGAGGCATGGATGTGAGAAGCCACCCTCACCTTTGGAAGCCTCCCCCTCACCTTTGGAACCATGTCCCCTTAATCTTTGGGAGCACCCCTCCCCTCCCCTTTGGAAAACACCCTCCCTCACCTTTGGAATTCACACACACCTTTGGGAGCCCCCCCCCCCACACACACACACACCTTTGGAAGCTCTCCTCTTGCAGCAAGCTCTTGAGGGTGGGCAGGTCCCCCACGTAGGCCGCGTCGTGCAGCCGGGTGTCCTCGCAGTGCTCGATGGGGTGGTCGCAAAACTGCTCCCGCAGCCATTCCTTCAGGTTCCGACCTGCGCTGGAGAGAAAGCCGAGGGGGGAAGAGCCGGGATGCGGCTGCCCGGGGCGACAGGGTGATGGAGCGAGGACCTGTCCCGTCCCCTCCCGAAGGATGCCCCCTGGGATGGTGGCCGGCCCACAGCGGGCAGCTCCCACACACCCCCGGCCGTACGTTACCTGCCTGCGCGCCTGAGGAGGAGGAGGAAGCAGCGGGCGGGTCCCCGCCACCGGGGGGGCCGCCCTCCGCCATCTGCGCCTGGCACCGCCGGGCTCGGCCGCCCTCCCGCCCTACCCCGCCGGCAGCGCTCCCCCGGCCGCCACCGCCCTCCCTCCCTCCCCGGGCCG
>WTSP01017708.1:0-71272 GCA_025331215.1 Actenoides lindsayi | reverse complement strand
GGGGGGGGGGGGGGCCCGGGGAGGCCCCGGGGGGGGGGACGAGGGGGGGGGGGGGAGAGTCCCGGCGAGGGGGGGGGAAGCTACTGAGAGGAGAACCCGTTGGGGGGCATGTGGTTAAGGGCAGAGCCCTTTGGGAGGGCTGAGGGGAGAGCCCCGGAGCAGGGATGCTGAGGAGAGCGCCCCGGAGGGGGGGACACGCGACATGGCTGAGGGGAGAGCCCTTGGGGGGGCTGAGGGGAAAGCCCTGAGAGGGGATCATGGCTGAGGGGAGAGCCCAGGGGGACACACATGGCTGAGGGGAGAGCCCTTGGGGGGGCCTAGGCCAGGGAGGGGATGGTGCTGAGGAGAAGTCACTGAGGGGAGCTGGCCGATGGGAGACCCCTGAGGGGAGATGGGTGGGGGGAAGTGGTTGAGGGGAGACTGCTGAGGAGGGGCCACTGGAGGGAGGGTGCTGACCTGAGACCCCTGAGGGGAAATGGGTGAGGACCTCAGCTGTTGTCCCTGGGTGTCCCTGGCCTCTGCTTGTGCGGCCTCCTGTGTCCACAGCCCTCTTGTCAGAACCTCCTTCCACTCCTCCGTTGAAACCCCCACACCCCTGCAACCGGCCTTCCCACAAAATAAGCCAAGGATGGCGGCAGGAGGCCACTGGCACAGGAACAGGTGGTGGTGCCATTTATGGGGGTCCTGGGCCTGCGGCAGCCTCCGGTAATTTCAATAAACCCATGAGATACACTCTTGTGACTAATGGGAGGGACTCCAAGGCCGACATCTCTGTGACATCAATAATTTCTCCTAAATATACAGAGTCTGTATTGCAACTTGTGTGCTCTGCCTGTGCCCGGAGGAGGAGGGTGATATAAAGGCATCATCAGGCTGTGCCTTCCCATTCCTATACCAAAGATACAGAATATTATAAATTTAATAGATCTTCTTCATAATTCATAGCTTGCTTGTGAAAAAAAAAAATCATAATAGCTTGGTGTGATATGTCAGGCATCTATAATTCATGGCGCTGAGATCACAGAACCACCGTACAGTGGGAGTTCACTCCAGAGTGAGATGTTTGTAATTAATCTGTGAAAAGAGAAACAAAGGCAGTAAAGTAGGAAGGACAATAAATGAAGGCCTTCTACCCTCACTGACATAGGACAGTACTCGGACAGAAAGCTTGAGTAATCCCTGGCTAAAACCAATAAAATCATCCAAAAAGTGGGGTAAATAGGAAATTTGCCACTGGCTGGTTCGTTACGAGGCAGTCAGATAGACGCAGACTGTGCTGCTCTTTCTGGTAACAAGGTGCCAGAAGCAGCAGGATGGCCCCGGCTTAAGCTAAGCTGGGTTCAAAGTATGGGGAGACAGGAGAGCTCCAAGTCAGGTCTTGTGGCTGAGGAGGCAGTGTGAGGGAGCACCGAGGCTGTGAGGTGGGGGCTGGGGGTCTCCCTTTGCCCTCCTCGTTCCGCACGCTGAGAGATGTCATTTTGGGGAAAGGCTGAGAAGTCTCTGATCCGCTTGGAGCATTTGCCTCAACCTCGTCCACTTCAGCAGGACTGGGGCACACACTTCAGTGCTTTGCTGAACAGGGAAGTTTCCTTCAATCAGAGCCTGAGCGAGGATTCAAACAATTTGTGCTGCTAACAAAGGTTGACTGTAGTGGTGGAAGAAGACAAAGTCACTTCCTAATTGGAAACAGCGGGCTGGAGATCTCCAGAACCCCCTTCCTCTCGCTGTTGTCTGTTTTCATCCCAGTGCAGCTAAAGCTGGTAACCGCGATGCAACAGCTTAAAAACTCCCCGTGGTTTCTCACAATAGAGCAACTGTCTACCCTCATTTTCAAGCGATGCAGGGAAATCTTGTAAGACTGCACGGCTGGTCAAGGAGGGGGGAGAAGTTAATTTTTTTCTAAAGTGGCTGCTACAAGGAAGATGAACCCTCATCCTTCAAAGAGTTTGTCTAAAATATGGCCTTAACTGCAAAAAAAAAGAATGGTGCCAGGTCCATCAGACAAAGCCCCGTGTCACAATTCATTCATTCTAATCTGAGGTAAACCAGCCACAGGGTAGAGAGGCATCACAGTGAGGCAGGAGTGACTCCAAAAGGAAGCCCAGGCCTTGCTCCCAGGGAGCTGTGGTCGTGCCAGCGAACGGATGCTGGAGGCCAGAGGCGTTCTTTGTTTTGTTTACTCATTTGTGACTCCCTCAAAAAATAATTGGTTTTCTTTTCTTGCTTGCTTGTTTGTTTGTTTGCCTGTTTGTGTTCTTTGGATTCAATTTCTCCTGCAATATGGCCTTAATTTGCATTGCAAGGATCCATGTTTATTTATGCATTTATTTTGTTCATTTTATTTATTTATTTATTTATATATTTAATTACTTCAAAGCTGCTGGCTCTGACGAAGGGCAGTGGCCACGTGGTGATGAGGACAACGAGAAGGTACAGCCCCAATCTCCATACAGCTCCTGTCCCAACCCTGCTGCCTGCCTGATCGTTGCCCTTGCTGCTCTTCACAGGCAGCTGTGAGACAGAGGCACAAGGGCTACCTGTGGGGTGGTGCCTGTGTGCTCGATGTCAGATTAACAGCGAAATCCACGGATTTCCTCTGTGTATGGTGCCCGTCCATTCTTGGCCTAACCCAACCCGAGTCTGGGCTCTGTGAGCCTCAGCGATGCCCTCTGGTGACGTGGGCCCACGGGAGTGGTTGGCAGCACGCAGGGTCTCCTCCAGTGGGGCCACGCTTCACAGAAAAGTCAGGCAGGAGGGCACTTTTCCTGCTGTAGAGGTCCTTAGGGGAAAGTAGGTAGGAATTGGGAATTTATCAGGTTCTCCAGCTTCTCGGCTCAGCCTGCTAATCACTTTCTGCTGCGTGCGTCCCTGCAGAATCCTGGTGGCTTTCAACATCAAGGGAACACCTGAGCATCCGCTGCTCACGCTGACATCGTGGGCTGTCAGGAAAAGGGCCCCGCAACTCACAGAACAGACGCTCTGATGAGCTGGTCCAGTTATCGTACAGTAGAACGTACTGGAATTGATGGTTTTGACCTTAACTGGCTCTAATGTAGCCATCCAAAAAATGCATGGTTGTGCTAGTCCAACCCAAGGGAGCGTCGCGAGGCCCAACTCGTGGGTACGTCACTGAGAGCTCCTGGCACAAAAGCCTTTGTGCAAGTGCAGAGTATTTTCCATTACCTTTTATTGTTTTTGCTCAGGAGCCTCCTGGGGCTGAGCAGAGCAGCCTGGTTACCCCAACCTGTGTCTAACCACGGGACCGGGGCAGTGTTAGACTTCACTTTGCTCATACTTCTCCTGAGGTGGTTGCATGGTAATATTCTGTGGGGGAAACGATACGGGAATCCCTGTTATAAAAGGAGGGGTGGACACAACAGAACTGTGTCATGACAATCTTTCTTCCCATCTGCAGCCCAGGAAACACAACACGAGCTTGGACTGAATTACCCCAAAACACCACATGCGAGCCGGCCCAGGATTTAATGAGTGGGATCCACAGCGCCTGCACGGGTCAGATGTTAGAAAGGCGGAGTAGCAGACGTGCTCCAAACCCAGCACACAACATCTGTACCCGTCCACCTGGGCTTCGTGGTACGCGCACTCTCAAAATGTGCCTTTAAGCTTCAACAAAAGGATTGATTTTCCAGCCTTATCTCTTAAACCCTTGTGAAATGCCTGAATGCTGTGCAGCTCTCCCCTGTCTGAACTGCCTGGCCCTTCTGTGGCCCTGGTCTTCCTGTGCATACCCAGTCTTTCGCTCTCCTCATGTTCTGCTGCCTCACAACAGCTTCGATGTGGCAATGTGTCATGGAGGTTTTGGTGGGAACGGTGGGGGCTACGAGAAAAATGCCCTTGGCCATGTCCAGGCAAGGGGAGAGAGAACAGTTTCAAAAAAGACTTTTTAAATTTTCACAATCCGCTTTAAAAATAACAAAGGAAACAGGCAGGCAGAGAAAGGCAATCCCGGTGTATAAGTAACCGGTAAATGGCAGGATGTTCACCCTTTCCACACTGTGGATTACCCAACGTACAGCTCGAGATGGGGGAGCTGCCAGCAGAGCAGTGCCTTGTCCGATCCCTGGAACAGCCCACAGGATTGCAAGCTGGTATTCATGCTCTGAAATGTAAACAAGCAGAGCCTCCTGCTCCCAGTTCGACTGCAGTCACCCTGCGTCCCAGGGGCTGGAACAACCCGCCACGTGAGGGTAGCCAGGCCAAATCAAAGAAAAGCAGGACGAGAGTTATGGAAACACAAACAAAAACGGTCTAGGCTTCCACATTTTCTCAGGAATCAGATGTATGAAAAGCGCAGGGGTCGTCTCCCTTACCCAGGCTCTTTCCTATGAAGAACGGCTGAGAGACTTGGGGTTGTTCAGCCTGGGGAAGAGGAGGCTCCGGGGAGACTTTATTGTGGCCTTTCAGTAGCTAAAGGGGGCCTCAGGAAAGATGGGGACAGACTTTTTAGCAGGGACTGTTGCAATGTGGCAAGGGGTGACGGTGTTAAACCAAAAGAGGGGAGATTTAGACTAGATAGAAGGGAGACGTTTCTTACGCTGAGGGTGGTGAAACACTGGAACAAGTTGCCCAGAGAGGTGGTAGAAGCCCCATCACTGGAAACATTCCAGGTGAGGTTTGGATGAGGCTCTGAGCAACCTGCTGTAGCTGCAGATGTCCCTGCTCAGTGCAGGGGAGTTGGACTAGATGACCTTTAAGGTCCTTTCCAAACCAAAACATTCTGTGCTTCTACGATAAGTAGACAGGGCAGTGCAGGAAGGGCCATGGCAGAGGGGTGTAAGCCCCAGCTTGGCCTTCTGTGGGGTCACGGGACGCAGAGTTCACACCACCTCTTGCTCATCTGGCCTTATAGTACACATCTACTCCAGGCATCTTTTTCATCTGAGCTCAAAACCTCCCCAGGTGTCTGCCTTCCTAGCAGGGTGGAGAGCGGGGAGAGAGCCAACAAATCATTGCGATAAATAATAGTTACAATGGCACCTTACATCCAACAGTCTCAACCTTCTTGGCAAAACCAAAGTGACTAATAAGCCCTCCTGCCCACCCGGTGAGGCAAGCGAGCGGTGTTGTGTGTTGCATGTTGTATGTTGTATGGTGGGTGAGCAGGACCCAAGAGAAGGGACCACCTGTGTGATGACATGGTGGCAGACAGCAAACAGCACAGCAACCCAAGCCTGAGCGGCATCTGCTTATAATCGCTTCTCATTCTGAGTTCGGCTCTGCGTTCAAATCGGCTGCCAGGCTTTTGATACTGCGATTCTTTAAATAGAAACAAGATGAAGGAAGGCACACGGTTTCTGTACCTGTCCCCTTCCTGCTCTGGACTCATATCCAAACTTCTCAGTTTAACCTTGTCTTTATGGTGTATTGAAATCAAAACACTCACACGAACATCCTGAAACGCTGGGGATTTACAGCTCAGATCTGAACTTGAAGCTGTTCTCCCAGGCTTTGCAGCGCTTGCTATTTTTAGCTTCATGTCAGAAAGTTGAAGCAGCACGTGGTAAGATGTTATGACTCTTAAAATTACTGTAATAATGTTCCAGGGAATGGCACCATTTCATCAAAAGTAAGTTGGTTGCGTGAGATAACTCTATGACCTTTTACGTTGTATTGAATTTGTGGGTCACTTGCTATTAACGTTGCTGCAATTTCTTTAGCAATAACCCAGTGATTATGGAAAGGGAAGTAGCTATTAGTATGGTAAGAGGCACACCTAAGTGAGGATGTTTACTCATGTAGACTGAGAGGGGGAGGGATAGACACCCTTCAAGATGTTTTCTCTAGCTCTTTTTCATGATACTAAAGATAAGGACCTGTTCTCCCTTCCCCCAAGAGTTGACAGAGTATGGCAGGTAGAAAACAGTGCCCTGGTGTTTGAAGTGAAGGATGTGGAGGCAGACAGCAGGCAAAATGAGGCCTCTTGGCACAAGAGAAGCAGCTGAGGGAACTGGGGTTGTTTAACCTGGAAAAAAAAAAGAGGGTGAGGGGAGACCTTCTTGCTCTCTACAACTCCCTGAAAGGAGGTTGTAATGAGGTGGGGGTTGGTCTATTCTCCCAAGTAACAAGCGATGGGACAAGAGGAAATGGCCTCAAGTTGTGCCAGAGAAAGTTTAAGCTGGATATCAGGAAAATTTTCTTCCCCAAAAGGGTTGTCAAGCCCTGGCCCAAGTTGCCCGGGGCAGTGGTGAAGTCCCCGTCCCTGGAGGTATTCAGAAGCCGTGTAGATGTGGTGCTGAGGGACATGGTTTAGTGGTGGCCTGGCAGTGCTGGGTTAACGGTTGGACTTGATGATTTAAAAGTCTCTTCCAACCAAAATGATTCTATGATATTATGATCAGTCAGATCAGCCTTGTGGTTTTGACTCTGGGATGCCCTAAGTTAGATTCCCTGATGATGTTGACATGAGCAGGAAGTGTTGTGCACAGCAGGAATGGGGAGATTTCCAGCAAGAAGACAAAAGAAATTACCTTATGATTGGGTGGATGGATGGAGAAAGGAATACAAGACCAGGATGAAACAGAAATGCACTTCTCTGCAGTAAGATTCTAATCCCCCCCAAACCTAGAGACAGTCACAACTGTGGTAACCAGCCACTTCCACCGTAATTCAGGCAGAGTACACTTCGTTATGCTTCTTTTCTGCAGGAAGGTCTTCTGTCCCCCCTGCTGTATTTAACCAGGCCCAAAGTCTGCAGAACAGCCTGTCTGCTCAGAGGAGCACTGCGCAACACAGGCAACGGCAAAGATCTGGGTGTCAGGGTAGAAAGCAGAGGGGTTTTAGCAGCCCAGCCACGTCAGCGATAGGAAGGGAAGAGCCACGTCTCTTCCTAATAGAGGACAAAGTCAGGTGTTCACTCGTGCGGGTTGCCACAAAACCCTACCAGTCGCGGGCTGGTTTGGGAAGCGTAGTGCTACCTACACTCCATTATCAGCAGGGTGGGCTGATTTATAGTCCCACATGCAGTGATAGCTTAATAATAATAAAGACAGTTCTCAGGCATTCCAGCCCTCTACACCCACATCATTCTCTTGCCTTTTGCTAAATTTGCTTCTGATTTACGGTCACATAAGCAAGAAGAAAATCAGTAACCTCAGTTTCCAGGTGGCCTGGAGCTAACGAAAGGGAAAAAGAAGAGGATAGTTTCCTAAAATGGCCTGGGTTTATCTGTGCCTGCTTTCTGAAGCATCCGTTTCAAAGCTCCCATGGTTAGACTTGCTGTAAGTACAACTGTCCTCACAGCTTTGTTGATAAACACTGAACTCCTGACATCCCGCCTGGCAAGTTCTGTGAAGTTCCGTTGATGTAAAGCTCCTCAGTTTATTTTGTGCTGTGTAATCAGCCAGGTTTCTGGGACTATGCCCTGCAGGAGCATGCTTCTGCTCTTGCTCTCATCTTCTCTCACAATGTGCTGCTTGGTTTCTTCGGTCCTCTGCTCAACAACGCTTTCTTTCCAAGATGTTGAAACTCAGCCATATTCTTCATGTTTAGTTCGCAGGAGAGCTGGATCCTCACGGACTGCTAACAGCCACGCCGTTAATTACCTACCCTCAGCTGTATTTTCACCTGGTTTGGATGAATGCTCCTGAGAAACCAGCAGGGTTTGAGAGCCCATAGTTCCAAGCATTAAAGCATCCCATCCATCTTGCAGGGCTTCATTCACCTACTGCGACTGATGTGGGGAAAGCAATTAAACATTTATAGCTCTGTAACCTCCTGGCGTGTGTGTAGGGCAGCATCCTGCGTCTGACCTACACAGAGCATGACTTGGCTGCATTTTCCCTGTCACCTTGGTGTGATCCCCAGCCTACTTACTAACCAGCAGACCTGTCTGTGTCCCACACCATTAAAACAAGCCCATTAAAGGCTTAGGGCAGGAGGCAGAGCAATGTGGGCGGATGCTAAGTGACTTAGGGCTCTTGGCAGCCTAAAGACAGCTCCATATGCTTCACCTTGATCTGGGGACACAGCTTCAGATAGACACCAGCATTAGTTATCTCCCGGTACCTGGTGTCACTACAGGCAGCCTGAGCTTTGGTGCTCCTGTGAAGCCCACCCTGAGGGGATGGAGAGGATCTCAAGCCCCACGGAGGGTTGGTTGGGTGGACTGCAAATTTCTCATTCATGCTCCACTGGGGTTCAGGGGAAGGGAAAGGGACAGTGATCTCTCTGCCTTTGGGTTGTCTTTGGGTTGCTGTTCCACCTCACGCTGCCTCTACTCTCCCCTACTGGCATTAGCAGGGGGAGCTCTTGGCCCTCAACCAGCAGTACAGCTGGAGCAGGACATCTAGATGTGCTAGTAAACATTTTGAAGACAGAAAATAAATCCATCCTTCTCCATAAGAAATGCTGCCCCCAAGAGAAATTTCTGATTCTAGGCAAGTCTAAGTGCACAGGCACCAGTGAATTCACCACCAGCATTGATTATTTCATTAGAAATTGCTCACTTGCTTTTTTACATTTGCTTCTGAACAGAAATGAAACACTGGCTACTGAAAATAACAGTGGCTAATACACAACCAAAAACCTGACTTGCATATGAAACCACTGTATTTTCCACAGGGGCTTTCCCACTGTTTAAGCTCGTTTAAACTTTGAAGTATGAGCTCCATCAAGATTATAAAAATGTACCACCTTAGCCGCTGGATTTTTCACTGTGTGGAAAGGAAGACAACCACTCAGAGGCTGATTGAGAAGAGCAATCTCAGTATTAACAACAGTCCTGCACCGACATTGTTGGTTGATGTCAGAGATGGGGATGTAGATGGAGGAGTCAGGGACTTTCCAAATTGCAAAAAGGGGAAAAGAAACCAATCTGCTCTACCAGGACTGGAGCAGTGTAAGACAGATGCCTTGGGATACCCAGCAATGGCCTCCTCAGTGATGCTGAAGTCATGGTTGGCCTCCTCCTTGTTTTGGAGTAGTTTAGTGGAAAATATTGCAAAGGATTATTTCCTGAGACTATTTTGCACAATGCAGATGGCCTCCTAGGCTTAAATGGCAATTCTGGTGTTCAGACACCACTAGAGACTGTTTTCCTTCTTGGGGCTGGCAGGAGACTGGGCAAAGGCAGATGGACGCTGAGTGAGGAATGTGGGAGCAGAGAATGAAGAGCAGAGCAGAGAAGGCATATTGGTCCTTGACCCCAGGGGTTAAAAGGGCCTGGGTAGCTCTAATCCTCTTGTATCTGCTGCCTGATGGCTTCAACAGTGGGTGGAAGCCAGCAGAAGTCTTCCAGTGCCATAATGCAAGGCCCAGGAGCAGTAGGAGCAGGAAAGAGGACTGACCCTGGGAAAGCTCCAGAGCACATAGAGAGGAAGCTATTTAGTATATCTGACCTTTTCTCTATAAGTGACTAGTTGGGCTTATTGTTTTCTTGGGGTTTTCTCTGGTCTATAAGGGAAATTTCTCCAGGACATTATCACTAGGCCCATTAGCGTTACTAATTTTCCTACATCCTGAGCTGGATGCAAGTGAAAGAAAAAAGGTTGCATAGCACTGCATGGCAAACAGCAATCTCTGCACTGAAGCTGAGCCAGGCAGCTCTAATGGTACAGAAAAGAGGCTCCCAGCGAGCTGGGACACTTTTCTCTTTGCTGTCCCACAGCCTTTCCCCCATGCGATGAGCCACGTGCGATTGCTGACAGCACATCTGGTACGGGGTTGGATTTACACCATCTCATTCTCTGTTATAGGGGTGATTCATCTTTGGAGACACTGGCTACTGGATGCTGTTAGAGGAATATTGCCCACAGTGGCGTGCTCTGTGGTTCCTTCTAACCTTTGATTTTCTGGGTGACATCAAATGATGGGAGTGGGTTTTTTATGATCACCTGTATTTGTACAGGAAAGTAAGGATGGGCAGGCAGCTGGGAAAAAACCTGTGTCTCAATCTGTAGAGAGGAGGAAAACAACCCCACGAAAAAAAAGAAAGTAGGAGATAAAAAGGTAAATATTTCCTTTGTCCCTAAGGCACAGTCAAGAAAAGCCAACATCATTTTGCTCAGACACTCAGTATAGCCTCATGTTTCCCACAAAACATATTTCCCCGAGATCAGTTTGCAGGCATCAGGTTTTGCCCATGAATACTCATGAGACACAAATCAGTCCCTTTAATCCGTGATTAGTATGTCACCCCACGCTCAGTGGTTGCATCATGATTTGGTGTTCTCGTTGAATGGATGCTGCGCTATTTAATTGTTTCTTGCTTAGTGATCTGTTCGCTCTGTTAATATTTAATTCTCTTTTTCCATCCCTCTTTCTACCCCCAAAAGGCCTGAAGAATAGGAAAATATCTTTCATTTTCTCAGGCTTCGTGTGTTATTGTAAGAAAATACCTATTCATAATCTACTGTAGGTGCTAATGATGATATACAGACATAATGCTGGAATCCTTAAGTGGCTGCCAATGCCGCTTTATAGCTGAGAAAAAAAAACCCCAAAACTGACCTGATTTGAAATGAAGCGGGTTAGTGTGCTTTATTCACCTCTTCCAGTGGTTCGGATAATGAACAAATTGTCATTTTTACATATCCTCTGCCAGATTCTGGGCTGAGTGCTGCACGGGAGCCCGAATGACAGTAAACAATGCGCTGCCTGGTGCTTCGCATGCTTCGCAGAGGTGAATTCATGAGAACAAATTAGACCTTTGATTGATCCTTTAAACAAAAAGAAAGGAAAACAGTAACGTTAATTTATACGAGCTCTCGCTGCATTGCATTTTTTATAGCGATCAATATGGTGGGCATTGTAAACAGCAGCTTTACATAATAAATAGCTGCATTATGTAATGCTAGTTAAATTTAGAAATGGTTATTTTATTACCTTTAGCTCACATAAAACAGAGAGCGATAGAGCCGGAGCTGTCGGAGGCTGCAGAGAACAGCTGGGCCTGGCTGTGCACGGGGCAAAGAAAGCCCGATAAAGCAGCTCAGCTCAGCCTGGATGCTCTGGGTCAGGGGGGGATGGGGGGGGGGTGTGGGGGGGTGGGCCCCGCTCCAAAACACGGCGTGCTCAGGAGCAAAACATCTCTGCACAATAAAGATGGGAGATTTATTATGAAGGAATGAAATGTGCTACTTTTGTTCTCCCTGGTGCCCCTATAAAGCTTTTGTTTGACAGGCTAGTTTGGGCCCTGGTTAGCTACAGTCTCTCCTGTGTAGCTACTGGCTGCTTTGAGACCAGTTGTGTGCAGACTATAGATCAATTATCTTCCTGCTAGGGATAAACAGTGTTTTCCTTTTTCCTCTTCAGTAGCATTCGCTATTATCCTGGAGCACAGAAGCCCTTTCTTTTGCTTCCCAGCCACACGCACACACACACACACACAGATGGGTTACTGGAGGGAGGGGATGGAAGAATTCAAATTTGTTGCATTAATCTTAATAGCCTGATCTTCTTGCAGCCGGCTGCTGCCAACTGACCGTTCAGTGCACTACCCATTTACAGCAGGCTGGAAGGATGAACTCTTTTGTTATAAATAATTACGAGACATCTCAATCCAATAAACATAGTGAAATGAGAGCCTCTGAAAATGTTAGTTTGGAAAAATACAGCTGAAGAAGGAAAGTCCCATTGTGAAATCTTTAGCTAAGCAGAAGCGCTGTTGTTCGGATGTTTCACAATGCACAGGGAGCTCCAACGTGGGAAATGAGGGGACTTTAATTAGGACATCAGAGCTTAGATGTTTCTGCTGCTTACTGTGGTTGGCACCCAGTTACTGGGGGCTGAAGCGCTCTCAGAGAGGGCTGTAGCTGGAGCCAAACTGCTGACAGAGTTAAGTGCTCTCTGTTGCCTGCACTCTGTGTTGCAATTATAGGTCTCTGAATTAAAAGTTAATCTAAAGCATCATCAAACTTAAGTAAAATTCAGATCTAGGTCATAATTTTACAAGGAGAGCCCATAGGGTCTTAATGGTCTGAACCAAACTGATGATTCAAAAGAGCATCCTGCTTTTGAAAAATATGGATTTGGGCCGATATTAGGAATATCTCTAATAATTACTTGTCTCTGATCTTTCTCAACTACTATTCACAGCCTTACTATAACTACGAATCTTGCCCAGCATCTGTTGTGCCTGGAGGTTTTCAGGCTATTGAGCAGCAGCAGCAGCCCCTTCAGAGAAATCGTTAAAAATTATTTAGCTGAGCTGGTGTGAGAGAGAAAGAGTTAAAGCTAAATCCCATTTGAATGTAAACTTTGCAAAAGCAGTGAATTTTCTCAAAGGCTGACTGCTCTTGATTTACAAGGATGTTCCCAGTCCTGATTTCAATTAAAGAGAAATCCTCAGGCATTTCTACAGTTCGGTGCTGCTCTTTATTCCACATTGCTTTATATTGAGTAATAAACAAACCAAACAAAGACTGTATTCTGCAATGAACTACATACGTCCTGTGCAATCTCGGGGAAATCAATAGGTCAGAGTCTGGCCTTGGATTGCCTCAGCATCACTTGTCAATAATTCCCCCAGTTTTAGTGGAGTTTACAACTGTGCAAGTAAAAAATGAATGTGGGGATTGAAATCTGTCTGTATATTCCTCTAAAAAAAAAAGGGGAAAAAAGTAATACTGTAGACTCGACTCCCTTACATAGAAGGAGAAATAAATAGATAGGTAGATGGTGTTGTAAACTTTGATTTATGTGCCAGGCATCCCAAACACATGAGAGTACATTTTAAAGCAAGCATGTTAAACCAAGCTTTGGGATCATTTTTCTTCGCTTTCTGCTTACTGCATTTCTAGCTCCTGGGGTCTGCAGTTCACAAGGACCAAGACCTTGTTTGTACAGTGGCGGCTGAGTCTCACATAACAGCACAACAGTGAGCACTGGGTCTTTAAATAGTAATGATGATGATAATGATAATAAAAACCCCTATTGTTGACAATTTGGCTTTCTTTGCAAGAGCTAAATTATCTATTTCTCTCATCCTGCTCCTGGTAATGTTTTAATAGCTGTGTATGTTTTCCACAGCAGCAGGCAGCACCGTTGAGTGCTGAGGTTGAGCTGAGCACGGGGGGGATGGGTTGCATGGAGTTTGTGCTTCCAGAGAGGGATTTGTTTTCCATTTATTAATTAAGGCGAAGGAAAAGAAAGGCAAGACAGGGGCCTTTGTCACCCTCTGAGGTAAAAGGGACAAAACCCCCATGAAGTCCCCTGCCTTGGGAGAGGAAGGAGGCAGAGGGTGGTGGTAAAAGTGGTTCAGCGGTGGCTGTGATTTCCCTGCAGCCCCACGGCAGCTCTGCAACAGAGCAAGGAGTCAGATGCGCTCAGGGTGCCAGGGCTGTGTCCCCAGCCCGGCATCCTTCCTGCCCGAGCGTGAGCAGGCAGCTGCTGGACGGGCTGGCCTCATCCGAGCCTGATACCTCCAGCTCAACGATCTCCTTGAGCAATAAAATATTCAATGGAGACATTTTAACAGCTCCCTCTATTCCTGTTGTAACCAAGTCTTGTTTTTAAATAGATCAGATTTTCATCGCCATTTAAACCAGCATAAATCAGGAGTTAATCTAGGCAAAGTCACCCAACTTTACTGAAGGCTGTGGAAATGCACTTGCAGGAGAGTGCAGTCAGGCTTTGTGCTAACAGAAAATACTCACCACACTGGGAGAGGAAAACCAAGCTCTGGAGCCATAAATATCATAACCCACCTTTTGACTTGGGCTCTTCAGATCTCCCGTCCTCTGCTACAGCCTGGACGGAACTTGCCCAGCATGTGCATGAGGCTCCACATGCCCTTTAATCCTCCCCACATGCTTCTTCCCAAGTCTTCATTTGTATGCCTACACTTAGTAATCACTCATTCTGGCCATAAAACCTAAAGGATTTTAAATTGAACTGAAGTCCCAAATGCTTTAAAAGAATTTGTGTTGCATAATTGTACTGGTTTGCCTGAAAACAAACAATGATGTATGGCTAAAATATTCTCTCTGGGAGATGACTCAGATCCTTCCTTGTGGTTTAGACCTTGCTTGTCTGCTGATGGTGCTACTTGTAATTGCTCCTCTAGATGCAGGGCAAGGGAAGGCAAACAAGAGAGTAATGCACGGAGTGGCGGGCATATGATGAGAAAAGACGTTACTTGAATCTTTTGGAGACACTCAACATTTTCACGTGTTCTGAATCAAGGCAACATTGGAGATTATGGAAGATAAACCCAAGCCCCATCAGTATTACACACCGGTCCATCTGGGGGTGGAGGACTGTGGGTGGGTTTGTGCTGTTTGGACAAGCTGCCGTGTGCCCAGCGGCTGACACCCTGGGGGGCAGGCAGCCCGCAGACAGCACAGGACAGCCTAAGGCGTGTGGATTTGGCATGGAGAGGGGGGTTCCCTGCAGTGATACGGCTTCCCAAAGGGCCACTATTTCTGGTTGGTCTCACGAATGGTCAGGTTTGGGTGTTTCATAGTCCAAAAGGCAAATTCCTTGTGGCTGGATGTCTTACTGCTGAGGGCAGTGCAGATGATCCTGGCAGCTGGGCTGCTTCATCTCTACCACAGAGATGGTTTTGCCACCAAGTCGGCAGCACTTGTGCTTTTTGCTGTCACTGTGCTCACTTTAAACATCTTCCCATACTTTGTTTTCTGTAATCATGCTTTATGTCCCGAAGATGTGATCTGACTGTTGGTAATTAAATTTTTCCACCACAACTCAAAGATTTCTATGAAATCTTGACTTTGCAGATGTGACATTCAACTGGTGCTTAAATGTCCTTCAGCCATGAGGCCAGCTCTCAGGAGCAGGAGCCCTAAACAGGGGTGGGAAAGATGAAAGAGACCTCACTTAATGTGTTTCTGAAGATCTACATTGGTTTGGTGTGTACTTACAACCCCTGACTGCAAAGATGGCTCTGCAGATTTGAGGATTTTGCTGGTTTTCCGCTGTTTGCAGATTTGGGGATTTCCGTTCCGAGCGTGCACTAAAACCCAGCCCTGTGAGCTGGTGTCTTCAGGGTGTTGGCCTCGCGTGGATCTATCCTTTACCAGCTGGGCAGGGGACATCTAAGGGTCTGCAGCTCCCTGTTAGTGCATGAAGTGCAATGCACGGTCTGGTGTAACTTGCTGCCCTGTGCAGCCCTGCAAGCGCCCTCCACCCTTCCTTTTTCTGAAACAAAAATATCTGGTATGAAGTTACCATTATGGACCGTGCTCAAGTAGTGTGTCTGCCTTCCATTCCAAGCAAAACAAAGCAGAGCAGTCTAATGCCATCAGTTTGCAATGAAAAAATATTAAAAATAGTTTAAAAAAAAAAGGGTAAAAAAAAAAAGGTTAACTTCATGGCAAAGAATAAAATAAGATTTTTTTCTTTTCTTCTGCAGGCAGCGCCAAGCCCCATCAGGGAACATATCAATTCATGACAGCTGTGGGTAGCTATTTCTGTCTCAGACTTCAATAGTTAATTGGAGAAGCATGGTAAAAGTCAACAGATCTGTGTCCAGCAAGGTTAATTCCGAGGTTACCAGACTATGATGCAAAGAAATCCAGCCGGTGTTTTTCTCTCTCGCCATGAATAGTGTAATTGCATTATTGCTACCGGAAGGGTAGTCAGCTCTTCTCAATCTGTGGTCTCCCACTGGGGAGGGAGTAACCTACGAAAAATTGGTTTCCTTTACAAACACATACCCTTCTGCCTCCCTCATTCAATGCCGACGTAATTGTAACGTTGAAGGGGTGGTTGCTAATATCACAACTGCTCGCGATCGTGTTTTGCGAGAGTCATTCTTTTCTGTAAGTCCAATGAGTAATTTTTGTGCTGTTTAATTTTTTAAAAGCACGTTAAAAGCAAAAGAGCTGTTAAAATGCTTTCAAGCAGCGTTTCCACAAAAACACTAGTGATTTTTGCTCCCATCTTGTCACATCTCTGGTTCCAAAACGCTTGGCATGGCTCTTCTACCCTGTAGCATTAGTGGCAGTGGCAGCAGGAGGCCATCGTGCTTTTCCCAGAGAATATCCAGTCTCGCCCAGCAGCCTAAAGGAGGAAAAAGACATGCAGTGAGAAGCCCCATAGCAAGGTGGTGGCGGAGAAGAATCTCTTGATTCCTGGCACAGTGTTTTGTGCTGCCCGCAGGGCTGTAACCAGTTCATGCTGCCCAGTTTTAACATATGTCATGAGAAATGGTTTAGTTTCCTAACCGTACAAGTGTAACTGAGAGCGGCCTATTGGCAATGGTGCTTTAGAAATGAAACGAAAAACTTTCCAGCTCAGCTTTAGATAGATCCATCTAGAACAGGGCTAATGGTATGCTTTGAGAAACTCTGGTTAACATACCTAAATAAGTGCTAAGTACTAATAATAGAACTGAGTTTGAAACTCTTTGCAAATGAAATACCTACTTGCCTCATAAAGCTTTCAAAATCATGCATGTTCCCCAAAGGGTAACCAGAGTAAAAAAAAAAAAAAGGAAGCAGCAAACACCAAGATTTATTTTTTTTTTCTCTACTGTGGAATGGCTTTCCAGTTTTACCGTTTATTTTTCTATTCTAATAATAGAAAATAAAGGACTCTCGATAAAAATAAAATGCTTTGATCTATCCAGACTGGTTGTCCTTTTGGCTTTGAGGAGAGTTTCAGAAATTTTCTTCTGAATCAAAATGAAGCCGGAGTTGAAGTTGTCAGGCTCTGCAGTGAGCTGGAAGAGGCAGCCCCAGCAGCCCGGTTTTCACAGTACAAGTTAAGCTGTGGGGGTCCCCTGGGGATCTGTGCCATTGCTCAAGCACCAAGAAGAGAAGATGCCCCAGTCTTGAGTTCACATTGCAAGTCTGACTTGAGCTTCCTTGTGGTTGCTGCAAGGAATATGAAGACCAGTTTGTGAACTTAAAATAACGCTGGTATTTTTGTTTGCTCAAGCTACGTGTAAACTGTGTGGAGAATTCACATTGCAGCCTGCTCCAGCAGAATCTTGGTGTCCTAAGTGTCCAGGGAAGGGCAGGGAAAGGAAGGGGAGCTCCCTGGCAGACTGTGCACTGCTGTCTTCCTGCCAAAACCAGGGATGGCAAAATTGGGGTGCAACCAGGCCGTACACCCTGCACGTTCGTGACCCTTTCTGCATCCTGTGGTTGCAGTACAGCCTGGGGCTTCAGCACTGAGCTCTCATCTGCATCCAAGGAAAAGGGAAGGAGGGGAGATCCTTGGTTCTTCTGCCTTCAGACAACACAAAGGCAGGGAGCAGGGAAGAGCTTTTCTAGAGTCTTTTTCCTCTGGCCGCGGAAATGCAGTCTCAGTTCTCCAGCTGTCACTGGTTAATCAACATCTTCCCCAGAGCAGAGGGGGGATGAGGATCTGACTCATGACTCAGAGCCACATCCCCACGCCTGGCCTCCTCCAAGGAGAATGCTGCCCTTTCCTCAGGGCTGGTAAGTCCAAAGGCATGAAAATAGCAAGGGTTTAGGATTGCTGGCCTTAAAACCGGCCTTCAAAAATAGTTTCATCAGATATTACCTTGAGCAGTTTCTATGTGTATTCTTGCCAGCGAGCTCTTGTTAGAGTATTTGTGGAAAATAAACTCCGGTGAGCCATGAGCAGAGCCAAACAGATTAATTTAAGATGAGCAAATATTTGTGGGAAAGTTTATGTTTGTTTGCATTACCCACCCAGCACTATCATACAGCATTTTCCATGAGTACATAACTTCACTGAGGTACCTTTTGATCAAATTACCATGTATTAATTTCCATCTTTTTCAGCTCTGAGGCACCAGTAGAAATGTCGGGTTTTCCTCCAAGAAGAATTTGGTTTTGGCTCTGAACTTCACTCGAAGAGTTAACATTTCTGGAGCCACGACCTCAAAACCACAAATAGCAAGAAAAATAACGTAAGATAGATGAGCACGAAGTTCTGGAAGCCCTAAAGAGTGAAAAACAAATTTCAGCATGTTTTGTAACCATCCTTTTGACTTAGGGAAAAAGGACATTTTAATAAAACTGTACCCTAGAGCCCACAGAGATTTGTTCGATAAATCACAAACACACGAGCGAGTGTGGGATGAAGTCTGGGTCTGTAGTCCTCCAGCTCTGAAAACATCTACCTAACCATCTGAGCAAGAAAGCTGGTGTTGGCTGCTAGCTAACCCTTCTGGACCGCTTGCTGCTGGACACTACCAGCACTCAGCCCATGTTCAGTTCAGTAAGCCTTGAAGCCCAGTGGTATTTTTCTTACTGAAAACCACCCGAAGAAAAAGGAACTTTCTGCCAAATCAACACACTTTGTTTATTAAAAAGATCCAGGCCCACGGCTGATCTCCAGCTCCAGGTTCACATCCCTGCCCCGCTGGCCCCTCTTGCTGCACCTCATGAACTGCTCTCACTGAACCAGATCAGTGGGCCAGCCACTATGAGGGGCTCATGGAAGACACTGACTTTCCCTTTTTTCTCTTGTTTTGAGTGAAAATTGATGTCAGAATATGGGCTGTAGCTACTGGCTCGTTATGCCAGCTTGCAGCTCACTCTTCTGCATTGCATTGTGCTTTTTTTTCAGGAGCTAAAGATTTCATACTGTGCAAACCAAGTCACCAAAGGCTTCAAAGACCCTTGTACATCCTTGCCCTGCAGAATGCACAGACAAGGCGGGATGTGCTGTGTGTGTCTTACATGCCGCTTGTGTGCCACATATTTATCTTTCATCTGTGGGCATGAGCTGGTAGATTTATCATATTCTTCTGCCAGAGAAGCTCAAGCCACTTCACAGAGGGCAGATCTTACCGAATCCACTGATTTACAGCAGACGAGAGTTTGCTCTAAATTTCCACAGCACCAGCACAAAAATAATTACACATTTTTACGCAGCATTCAACAAATATGTCACATACAGGAGTCCAAGAAAGTGTCCCTTGACTCCCATAGGTTTCATTTTGAGTAGGTCCCCACTGAAGGGGAGTTGTTCATCCCTCCTCCTCCTGTCTTTCCATCCACTGCTTTTCACGCCATTTTCTCTGACTGTACTCCTGCTCACGAGGTTTTGTTCCAGGCTGACATCCCTGGGTCATTTTGCACAAATACACTGTGGCAAGAGGTCGTTATTTGGCCGTATCCAAATAAAAGGATGAAAGAGACCAAAATTAGAGCAGTAATTCCAAATGTGGAAAATGCCACTTAAACGGTTCCAAGTTTTTCCAAGTCAGAAAAGAGAAGAGGAAAAACCAAGCAGCAGTGAAAATCAGGCATGATTTTCACAAGCTTCAGCAAAGATATCCTTGTATGGGATTCCTTAAACGTGAGCAGAGAACTCTGAGTTATTGGATTCATTATCTCTAGAGAAGGGCTTAGAGCTCAGAGAGAGATGCTGCTTCTGTTTGCAGTTCCATGATGAAAAAAAAAAAAGCATTATTCAAAAAAACCCCAGCTTTCATGACACGTAACGCCTCCCGTTTCTCTGCCTCTTAAGTGAAGGTGGTCAGAGATGAATAAAGTCAATGGGAAAGTAAGGGATGTCCATGCACACGACATGAGATGGAGGAAGAACAGAGGGCATCATTCCTAATGTTTTATGCTGTGTCTCCCCACGTCCCGGCCGTCACACGTGCTGCCTGCCACACAACCAAGGGTGCTTGCCAACTCATCGGTAGAGTGGTCCCTGTACCGGGTGGTGATGATTTATTGTAAAAAGCTATTTTAATAGCTGGGTATGTGTGTGCACCGAAATGATTTTGCCGTGTCTATGAGTCTTATGACTGGAAAGGAGCTCATGAAATGCTGCATCAGACTGGAAGGAATGGAGTGTCATGGGGGTCTGTGTTAAATCCAGCTTCCAGCTAGCGCCTTTGTTAATGGGGAGGCACACTGCATGAATGATCTCAGCAGATGTTCCCAAATTACAAGGAGTGATGAGCAACACAACTAATTGGCAAATAGGGCTTTAAAAATTTGCTTAAGGAAAAAAAAAACCCAAACCAGTGAGAAACCCAATCTCCTTGCCTGCAAGCACACAGTGCTTTACATTAGCGATGCTGCACGCTCTGCTCAGGGCCAATGGGGCTTGCGGTATCCGGTTGTAATTGGGTGAAAGCGAGGGGAGACACAAAAATAGCTCTGCAGCCCACACTCCCACCCACGGAAAAGCACAAGTCACCCAGTAGCAGTTGCTTGCTGCATCAGTGGTGCTGGAGCAGTGTTCTCTGCAGCTGTTCTTGGGGACAAGGACCACGTTCTCAGCACCCAAACCTTCATGCAGCAAAGGATTTGCTTTACTCCACGTGCAGCTGAAGCCATGTTTGTTCTGTCAGCTTGTGGGCTGGCCACATTGTCCACCCCATAGCCATCCCTCAAGCAAGCCCAGGGCACAGGATATTTTCCCTACATGCTCCCTGATCCAGTTTGGCCAAGTCATCCACAAACAAGATGCAATATTAACCACCCACTTTTCCCCAGGTGATGTACTTCTCTTCTTCCCCTGTGGTTTCTCACGGAATATCCAAGTAGGAGAAGTCTTGCCTGGAGGCTGTCCCCCCACTCCCAAGCCAAGTTTCTGGTGCTTTGGTTGTCATCTCCGTCACATCAGACCCTCAGGGGGAGTTTCTGAGAGCAGAAAAGATAATGCTGAGTCTGACAGAGCAGCAGCCATTCGAGTTTCTGCATCCTGCATGTAAAACCTCAGCAATGGCTGAAATTGGTTTGTAATAGAAGGCGAGATGCCTCTCCTAAACCCCAGGCTTGAGTCCCCAAAGGTGACACCTCTCTGTGGCTATCATCCCCCCAGTGCCATGGTTCCACTGTTGTCCTCTTCTCCATGCTGTGGTCCTGCTTGACGAAAGGAGAAGGTGTTTGATTACCCCATCTCTGTTACTCCTTGTGTAAGCACTATGGATATTTTTGACTGTCCTTTTCAATTCCAGCTGAAGTCGGTGCCACAGGCAGCTCTCTTAGTAGATTGCTTTTGTGATTTATGCAGGTCCAGAAGAGTCCAAGGATCATTTATCTTCAAACCAGGAGAGAGATGAAAGAGTCATGGTAGTAAAATTTCCTGCAGAGCTAGATCTGAGCATCAGAGAGGGGAAAATGTCATTGTTTTACTGAGACAAGACGACGTGAGACAGGTTTTAATGCTGGGTTTTTTTTTTTTTAACTGAATAATTTGCCTTAGAAAGAAAAAGACGTTTTGGGAAATGAAAGGACGGCAAATGAGCTTGGTGGGCGCTGCTGGGAAGCTTTGTGGAGGGGCAGAAAAAGCTGGGTGGAAGCAGGGTCCGAGGGACGTGTGCTCCTCATGGGACAGGGAGGCAGCACCAGGCAGGGTCAGGCTGGAGCTGCCAGGTGTCTCCCCAGTACCCTGTGTGGCTGCCATGCCTGAGTGCTGATGAGTCAGGGAAAGGCATGTCAGCAGCCCTGTCCCGTCGGGCCTGAACGAAGCCACTCATCCAAAAGCGCACAAGCATCTGCCTGAAACTGGAATGGACACATCCTTTGGGCGCATGAATCTGGACAGCAGCACGAGGATGCATAGTGTAGAGGAAAAAACAAAGTTCCTAATCTCAGTGAGTCCAACTGCAGATATGGGAAGCGCTGCTTGGCCACACTCCTCCTGTGCTGCCACAGTTCAACATGATGATGGTGAATCTCCTCGATCAGCTTCTGGACCAGGGGTTTGGTGGAACGTCATTCAACCGCAGTAGCAGGTCCTGCAGGGCCAGGGAGCAATCTCCTGTCCTCGGCCTGCCTTGGGGCTTGCAATCAAAGCACAAATCTTGGGAAATCTGATCACGTCAGAGGGCTGGAAGGAAACTGAAGGAAGGAGAGGGCTGGGAAAGGGTCCGTTTACATTTGCAGCAGATGCTATCTAGAGGAGGAAAATACTTTTATTTCCCCTGTGGACTGCCAGTTGATCTTCTTGTGGCAGGCACTAATGGAAAATAATAAAACCCGTTTTAGTCAGGCTGTATCTAGAACACTTACAGGTCAAGCCAGTACTCAAAACAGACCGTTATGGAACATAACACATTAGTTTGTCACCAGCACCTATGGTGGCCAGGGGATTTTTACCATTTGAAATTGAATTTTATAGGTCAAGGCCTTTTGGGAGTCTTGAAAAACAGTGAATCTCCGTAAAGTTAGCGTGAGTGTGGAGGCAGTTACTGGCTGTAAAGATACGCAACCTTTGTGTTTGTTAACAGCGCCAAAACCAAGGGAACTGTGACACAGCTATAAACCCCAGAATATCATCATTAATTGTTGTGGACTCAAATATGTCAGTATCATCTTCCCGCTGATAAATCAAACCCACAAAATGCGCAGAAGGCATCTTTCACTGAAAATTATGTCCTCTTGGCTTATCATTTAAAATTCACTGATGACTGTAAAGGAATCTTGGTCATCGCAGCCCAGGTTTCTTAGAAATGAGTCAAAAGTAGATCATTTGTTTAGGGGAGATTAACTTATTTCAACGTTCAGATAACCTCAGACATCTTCCATGTGGTTTTATATGTCACAGAGTAAATAAAGCAGGGACTGAGGTGGTGCCCGGACCGCCTGCCACGCACAGACAGACTGCACACGCACTGATGGCTCTGTTTTCTTCTCCATCCCCTTCCTTTGCACAGCTCCTCCCCAGGGCACTCCTGCCCCGCTGATTCAGGAGGGTACCCAACCTTCACATTTCTGTTGCCCAAATTAGTGACAAATTAGCTGTCCTTGCATTGATGGTGGGACTAATGGGACCGCTGGGACCACTGAGGTGATCTCCCAGGTGGGAGAGGGAGCCTTGTTGCTGGACTCATTTACATGACGCTGTCTTTTCTGCCATGGCCAGAGATTCCTGCTGACTCATGTACCGTGTTGATTGCGATGTAATTAATAACGGCAATGTGCTCAGGCCCAGGCTGCAAACCCTCAGTGAGTGGCTGGTAGGGTGAAGCCATTTACTCACTGAGGGCAGTGGGCAGCCTTCATTTATCTCAAAAATGGAGGAGCAAAGGATCTTCATCCCCATCTCCCAGCTAAGGCATTTAACTGGAGACTTTGGCACCATGCATAGGAGCTCCCTGCAGGCCTTGTACACCAGAGCTGCATTTTATTGGTCTTTATCTGAACCGTGCTTTGCTTTGCTCTTACTCCCTGTTGTATTTTCTCTCTTGTCTCACTAAGCAGCATCTTCCAGGAGGAGGGGGCAAAGCCACAGCCCCTTGCCAAGGGGCTGAACTGGAGCGACCCTGACACTTTGCCCCTCTTGCTGAGTCAGCAAGTGTGGCTCTCAGCTATGCACAACTTATCACTATGATTTTATTTCCTTCCTTTATTTATTTTTAACTCAAAGCCAAGTGCACATCTCAGGAGTGAAGTGTATTGTGTTGCTAGTAAGCAGTGGTAGGTGGGAAGTCCATACATCCACTCTGTCTCTCAGTAATATCCACTGAGATCTGGAATTGCTATCGTTTCTGCAGGTTTTTCCTGTAAATCAGCTTTGGTAAAACCCCCTCTCGGGGAGGAGTTAATAGCATGCTGTGGCTGTGCTTAATATTGATCAACTTTTTGTCTTTCTATGGAAAGCTGCACAGGCTGTTTGACAGGAATCTGAGAACAACAAATATTAAATCTGCTAATTCTTAAATAATGGCAAAGATCTCCGTTTCCTCACACTGGTAATGAAAAAGCCTCTTTTGTGCTGTGTGAGGTACTCTGATGGACAGTGTCTCTGCAGAGAGGGGTGCAGTACGAGCCCCTCTAGGCAGGTGGAAGCAGAAATGGTGGAGGAAGAGGTCCCAGGGCAGAGTAGCATTGCAGCTAAAAATAGCACTTGTATCTCTGAATCGACATCATGCAATGCTGCACAGTACCTGAAAACTCCATCACGCTTCTTTTCCCAGTGCTTTCATTATCCCAAAGCTTCCAAAGCCTTCCTTGTCCATGGAGAGGAAAGTAAAATTCAAGGATTCCCCCTTCTAGGGGGAAGAAAAAAAAAAAGAGATCAGTTTAAAGTGTATGTAACTATAAGAAACAACAAAGCTCGTGTCTGTAGGCTGCTTTTGCTGACTCTGGCAATGCACACTCATTTCAGGGAGCTGTGGTTTGCTGGACCGCGTTCTGCAGCTCTGCCTGCAAGCATCATTTTGATTATCCCATTTTCAGATGACAAAAATACTGTGCAGGCCATTCAGACCTGGGTCCCCAGCTGATGGTGGTTTTCATGTTGAACTGACCACCGAGCTCCATGTTTCAGACAAGTTTGCTGTCATGTCCAGCTGATCCACCCTGCTGAGCAGTGGCAAGTGACTACATGAGCTGCTGTCAGCACGACGGGCTTGGAGGAAGGACACAAACAATGAGATCCATTTGGCTACTCCCTTGGTGGTGGTGGTGCCCGTGTTGGATCCGTGGAAAGCTACTGAAGGAGAAAGTCCTCTGGGAGATGCGAAGGGCTATTGTACACTGGCAAGGAGAGATGAGCTAACACATGGAGGAGAGTGACTTCTGTGCAGAATGGAGTGAATCTCCCTCCTGTAAAAAGCAGTGACTACAGACACGTCTGTGTGCTGGCCCAAAACTCACAGCAAGCGCCAATGGGAACCATTCTGGGTGCACAGTGGGTTCAACTCTCCACCTAGTTGGCAATTTCCTCCAGGTTGCAAGGTATCCAGCACAGGGAATTGACTTGCATGGAAGTTAAACATGGAAGAGCTTTGGGATCAGACATGCTGATTTTTCCTCTGCTGCTACAAGTCTGTTGCACAACAATATGCCTTCAGTGCAGCACATGGGCCTCCACTTTCTGCATAGCTCCTGGTGCCCATGGGGTGTTCCTGCCTGCCATGCACCAGCTCCAGGAGCTTTCCCACTCATGGTCCTCTCTGCAGCCAGTGGAGAAACAAAGGCAACCCTTTAAGGTAATTTAAAAGTTGGATTGGCTAAACTGCCCTAGCAAATTGCCTCTTTCTCCATTACCTGGCAGTCCATGGAGTGTCCTGGCGCAGCAGCCCGGCTTGGTTGCTGATGGCAGGGTGGTTGGGTCCCCATGGGTGAGCCCTCCTGTGCAGGATGACATGCAGGGCAGGCTGGCACTCAGCACACAGCTTCTGCTCCCAGCTCAGGTATTTTGCATCGGTCTGATTCCCTTCATCATTAACGTTTGGCTTTTTTTAAAGACTCTGCTATTGCTGACTCTGCAAAGGTCTCTGCAACATAAAGAGAGAACTTTTCTAATGACTCAGAGGTTTCTAAATTAAATGTAAACTGTTTATTGCAGAGATGCATGGCCATACATTATGCATTACTGTTTTAATACAATAACGTAATTCTGGTAGATATTATCCATGTGATCTGCAATCAATTTCAGCTACTACTCTTTGCATGCTTGACAATCTGGTCATTCAGCTGTGGAAAAGTGCTTTTACTTGATTACTTGCACTGTTGATAATTGCTGTGGCTTTTGGCAGTGCCAGGACGTTGTTTTGCTCCCTGAAATTGTCACCACTATTCGTGGAGGGACCGGATGTGGCTGCAGCCAGGCTGCCAAACGCCTGTGGCTTCACCCGATACCGAGGAATGCCCACACTCCAGCACAACCCTTGAAGGCTCATTTAAGCAGTGTGGGCTTTCATGGGCTGCCACCAGCCTGCCTTGGATGGAAAGAGTCTAGCCCCATCCTCTTGACATGTGCTCTTCACGTATTGATCAGCATTGATCAGATGCCCTCTCAGTCTTCTCCAGGGTACACAGCCCCAGGTCTCTCAGCCTTACCTCATAAGAGAATTTCCAGTCATTTGGGCAGTTACTATATTACTATATTTCTTCCTGAGTTTCATCAGACTGCGTTTCAGCACCAGAGAAGGATGTGTAAAAAAACTGTGAGCCTGAAGTTTGAGTTAACCCCCTGTGCTCATGCGCTCCCACAAACTCTGCCAAGAAAAACAGGGGCTGCTCCTTGGCAGGACAGCAATGACGCTCGTTCGCACTCCTCACAGCAGCACTTGCTCACACCACCGTGGCTCAGGGAGACTCTGACTGGGGACTAGCAGCCTGGAGATACCAGGTAGAGTGTCAGCCTGACCAGAAGGCTTGTTCTTCCCCCTAAAGAACTTAGAGACCTCCCCAGCCATAGCCCACAGAGAAGGCTGGCCCCTGATGCCACCCTGCTCTCAGAGTCCCTCTGACATTAACCTGAGGTGTCAACCATGTAGGCAAGGGTGGAAGGTTTCTGCTGGTGTTTGGCCACTGTTGACTTTAGCATAAGGACATATAAATCAGAATGAGGCTTGATGCTTGTAGCTACCAACCCTGGGCTGTGCTGGAATGATTTATTTTGCGTGGGAGCAGCAGTAGCAGTTTACGCCTCCTAGTGCAGATTACAAGATAAATCTGGCTTTCAATGAGACCCACTGGTGACTGACACTGACAGAGTGTTTAAATCACCGCCGCTGCCTGGGTATAGCCATGGGCCAGATTTGGCCCTGCAGGTCAGCTCTCTTTTTGGCTGGTGTAAATCAGCGCAGCTTGGATTGAGATGTGGTGTCAGGTTTGAGTGCTGGTCTCATTTTTACTTAAGTGTCTGTATGGTAATTCCAGCTCAGAGGGATACCTGAGGGTTGCAGTCCTCCTCTTCTTGAACTGCCAGCTTTTGCCACACTAGAATCCACCTTTCACAGTGCAAGCTTTAAGTATCGACTGCGAGTCTCCTGGTGGGTGCCACACAGATGCTCCTTTTAAGCCCCATCTCACACTGCTGTGGTCCATCCGTACGAAGATGAGTATTCTCCTCAGCACTAATTTCAATTACTAATATTCCCCAAAAAACTCTTCCACTGACTTTGATGCTACGGACAGATTGTCATCCAGTAGAAGCTGGCCTGGGATCCCCGAAATTGCCAACACTCTTTGCTCCTGGAGATAATCTCGTTTTGCCCGGATAAACTCTCCAGCATTAAGGTAGTGAGAACCTCCAAACAAGAGATGAATATCTTCAGTGTGCTCTGACGGGCACTGAGCTCTTCTGATGTACATCCCACTGCCATCAGCAGGTTTGGCACTGCTGCCAGATGTGCTCTGCTGTGACAGCCAGGGACTATATTTGTGCTCTTGGTGGTGGGACTGGTTCCACCTTCTTATGAGCGTGCACCCAGAACAGGATCAGACCTGCAGAGTGGGCAGGGGGACTTGCCTGCTCCATCCATGGAGCTGATTCTTGGCCAACTGTTGCCACTTGACGCTGTTGGGAGCGTAAGCGTGTGTGTATCCTGTATCAGCATCGTACCCAGACCATAAGGTCATTTCTAGACAGGCTTTAGCTGAATAAATTACACCGTAAACTGAATAACCTCACTGAAGTACAGTACGTCATGAAAACAACCTCTTTTTGAAATTAATTTCGTTTGGCTTTTCTTAGCTTTTTGCATGGTCGAGGACACACCAGACTGTGTGGCAATGGGCCACGGTCTGCACCACAGGAGGAAAAAGTGAAACATCAGCTCATTCCTCTGCTTCTTGCAATTGCTTGCTCGTGCCATGAGCTTGATGCTGGCAGCCACGACTGTGCTCCCCAGCTCACATTTCCATGACTGTATGTTTCATGCGGCTGATCGGGCGCCATCATTTTCAGCTCCACACAATGATGGTTCAGAGGGAGTAATGTGGGGACAGGTACATGTTTACTCTCTCACTTGGTACCCACTCGCTTTCCAGCCCGCCGCCAGCCCGCCAGAACACGCGCTTGTTGTGGTGTGGACGTGCGTCGTTGTTGTAGTCATCATGGATGGTCAGTACAGTCGTCACCAGTAAAATGGGTCCATGTAATTTGGAAAGCTATTGTGTTTTTTTACAGAAGTCCAGCAGTCCTGGAGACAATGGACAATCAAGGGCCAGAGTACTCCGTGATAGACTTGGCATGAAACCCAAGACGAATAGACAGCAAGGGAGATATTTTTCATAGCTTCTTTATGTATTCACGGAACAAAAGCTAAAGCCAAAAGGTGCTGTTGTTCCTTCTTGGCAATGTTCAGAGAGGCTGGTGACACTGAAGTGCTTTTACAAGTAGAAGGAAATATCCCATAGGTTGGGGGGGGGGTGTGCGTGTATTTATTTATTTATTTAGCCTTCATTCTGAGGATTTCACTTTGCCATACTTTAAGTGCATATCCATTTAAAGCAGAGTTTTCTCCGGTTGTGAGTTGTCTTTGTGGCTTTCATTACCAGCCTGATTAGACCCCTAAGGGCAGAGCATCAGCTGGTACAAACAGGACATCGCGCCTCTGATGGCCCTTACGGCAATTAGCGCTAGCTGCAAATTTATGTCTTCGTGTAACATAGTAGCTAGATGGCACTGAAGGTATTTTGTGGCATCTACTGTCTCAGGTATGGCAAAGAGATGACTAATTTTCCTGTGAGTGGTAAATAATTGCAGAAATTAGTATTAATCCTTTTTTTGTTAATCGCTGTTGGACCAAATTCTAGCTGCTACTATTGCTGTCTCACGTAGGTGTTGTGACTACAATAACATCTCAATGTGATAAGCAATTCAGACCCTTCACTATCCAGCCTTCCACGTCCCGGCTGCATAAGCACCCAGTGGGAGAACTGGTGTTGACGCGTGTTAGTCACCTACTGCAGATGGTCTGAAGACAGCTAGAGACTCCACAGCAGGTAGCAGATAAGGCAAACTCGAGATAGGGAAAAATTTAAGAGAAGAGTAAGAGAAGATTGAAAAAGGCTTCGGGGAGAAGATGTCACCATTTCTGGGGTTGTTTATAATTTGTGACTGACTTGGCACATGGCTTTCATTCCTCACCACAGAGGGAAGTTGCCAAACTTGGGAGCAGCTCTGGATTTCAGAGTCTCATGATTTCATTTCCTTGGCTGCTGGTACGAAATGGTGGTGCTCCAGGACCCTTATTTATTTTATGATTCATGAAGAAAGTTCTCAGACAGACTCACCAAATCGTTAGAGCTCGAACAATGTGTTCAGTGATTCAAGACCGTTTCTCACCCACGTCAGCGCTTCCCATGCTGCTCTGCTGACTCCACCGCAGCTCTTTGCCGAGCTTCTCCAGCTTCAGAAATACCTTCTGGCACTGCTCCTGGTGAACGAAAATAGGAAGCTGGATTACTCCACTAATAATCTTATTTTCAGTTTGTTTCAATTACGCTTGTTTTCCAGTGGATGTTATGCGTTTGTTTTGGTCTCACTGGTTCAAGGCATGTAAAACATGTAGAAGTTTCTGCGTAAGAGGGCTCTGCAGAGAAATAGAGGAGATGTTGCTCCGCTCGCTGTGGACAAATCTGTGCTAATTGGCCTAGCACTGATGTGGGGAAGGAGAACACAGCGGTGCTGGAAGGTTGCAGGTCTCTGCAACATGCCACTGGTCGGGAACCAGGCTCCAGGGTGGGTGGCTGAGGATGTGCAGGGGGCCACCGTAACAGTTCCTGGCCATGGCAAGTGCAACTAATGGGACATTTAGAAATGAGGTCTACCTCTAGTTAAGCCCAGGTTGAGCTTTTTGGGGGGTGCTTTAGTCCCTCCTTTCATCAACCCCTACCTGAGAGCCCATCTCCTACTCAGAACAGTGCTCAGGTGTGCAACTGGAGAGACCACAATGGGAGGAGGGGAAAGAGATGCCTGTATTGGGTTTGTGTGCAAGGTTCTGGTTAAGAGGGGGCTACAGGGGTGGCTTCTGTGAGAAACTGCTAGAAGTCTCCCCTGTGTCTGACAGAATCAATGCCAGACTGATCCAAGACAGACCTGCTGCTGGCCAAGACCAAACTCGTGAGTACCTCTGTAATAATATATTTTAAAAGGTAAAAAAAAATTTAAAAAGCACTACTGCAGATACAAAGAGGAGTGAGAATATGTGAGAGAAACAACCCTGCAGACACCAAGGTCCGGGAAGAAGGAGGGGGAGGAGATGGTCCAGGTGCCAGAACTGATTTCCCTGCAGCCCATGGTGAAGACCATGGTGAGGCAGCCTGTCCCCATGCAGCCTGTGGGAGCTAATGGTGGAGCAGATACCCACCTGCAGCCCATGGAGAGCCCCACACTGGAGCAGGTAGATACCCAAAGGAGGCTGTGATCCTGTGGGAAGCCTGCACTGGAACAGGCTTCTGGCAGGACCTGTGGATCCATTGAGAGAGGAACCCACACTTAAGGAGGTTTGCTGGCAGGACTTGTGGCCCTGTGGTGGACCCACGCTAGAGCAGTCTGTTCCTGAAGGGCTACAGACTGCAAAAAGAACCCACACTGGAGCAGTGTGTAAAGGACTGTCTCCTGTGGGAGGGACCACGTGATGGAGTAGGGGAAGAGCGTGAGGAGTCCTCCCTCTGAGGAGGAAAAAGCAGCAGAGACAAGATGTGATGAACTGACTGCAATCGCCATTCCCTGTCCGCCTGTGCTGCTGGTGGTGGGAGGAGGTAGGGAAAATTGGGAGTAAAGTTAAGCCCAGGAAGAAGGGAGGGGTGGGAGGAAGATGTTTGTAAGATTTGATTTTATTTATCATTACCATTCTCTGATTTGACTGGTAATAAAGTAAACTAACAGCCTCACGTTGACTCTGTTTTGCCCGTGATGGTAATTGCTAAGTGATGTCTCCCTGTCCTTATCTCAACCCATGAGCCTTTCGTTGTATTTTCTCTCTCCTGTCCAGTTGAGGAGGAGAGTGTTAGAGTGGCTTTGGTGGGCATCTGGCATCCAGCCAGGGTCAACCCACCACAGTGCCTTTTCCTGATACCCTGCTGATTTGGAGAGTATTTCAGAACTACCTCAGTGGATCCAGCTGCCTGACAGGAGATACTTCTGACCTACTTGACTGTGCAGAGGAGTAGTAGGAAGGAGGAGGAGGGTTACATTGCAGCATAAAAGGAGCTGTGCATCTGATTGACCTAATTTTGGTCTTTCTTGCACATTTGTAACTCCACTGGCTTCAGCAAAGGAGTGCTGATTTACACCAGAAGAAGCTGACCCAATTTCTATGGCTTGTTCTTGATGTGCAATGGGGCCACAGTGACATTGCTATCGTCTGCCTCCCCATTTTCCTTCGGCTCAGGTTTCTGCAAAACCGCAGGACCATGGGTACATGACAGGTCCAAATGTGGATGTAGCCAAGCTGGGAGGTGGGGCAGCAGGAGCCAGGCAGCCCCTGTGGCCAGGGAGGTGTTTTGCAAACGGGTTGTTCTAACCTGACTTTTCCTATATCCTTAAAAATTCACGGAGCCAAATCACACCGAGAAACCCCTCTGTGGGTTATCAGGTCTACAAGTTAACCCAAGGGTGAGCTTGGCTGGGTGGGTGGGGGATGCCTGGCCCCAGCCTGCTGCGGGTTCGGCACCTCCCAGCACCCCAGGCCAGCACCCTGGCACACCAGGCCACTACCCCAGATGCCAGTCCTGTATCTAGGTGCTGTGTCGCTGTGATGGTGAAGGACCTAAAGACATGAACCTCCCTGTACACGGTAATCAGCGTCCCCCCCTCCTCTGGCATGGCAGCTTTGAAACCCGGTGAGAGCTGCACCAGAGGAGCCTTGGTGTTGAAGTTTGTTAATTAATACACTACAGTTAACTGTGTCGAAAGCTTTCTTCAGATGGAGTGAAAGGGCTCCTCACATTTCCCTTTGATGAAAGGCAGTGAGGGTGTCGGCAGCGGGTGCCGGCAGCGCGGCGGGGGCACTGCTGGAGCCGGCACTACCTGCGGCAGCAGCTGGCTGTGAACTGCCCCGTCTGTAATTGCAGAGAAATCACAGGGGACGAACCCGCGCCGCTCTGCTGTTGTGAATATCATCGGGCATCCGCCGATAAATGGGCAGGAGGGGTCCAGCTAGAGCATCTGCTGATTCTTTAGGACCATTCCTTATTCATTTCAGGGAATAGCAGGACAAGGTGCCCGGTGGTCATCAGCAAGCAGCGGCAAAAGCAGAAATCTCTCATTGCCTTTATCTAGAAACTGCCTTGTCAGATCAGTTATCTCACATTGGGTTCATTGGGCAGATATGAATGAAAACAGCTATCAAAGATATTGGAAAGAGATAAACATGCTTTGGTTTTGAATGTTAGTAGTTTGAAACAATCAGAGGCAATCGCAATAAAGCAGGAAGGAAAACAAAACCCGTGAAAGAAAGTATTCCAAGTAACTGGAAAAAATAAATGTGAAACACTAACCCGTTAGTTCTTCACTGCTCCATGTCAGCCCTGGCTCCCCCTCTTCTAGACCCTGTCAGCTCAGTCTGCTCAGCAAACAAAAATTTTTCACCCGTTCTCAGCGTTAAACTCCTCGTGCCAGTTTGGCCTTGGCTGGGATGAACAAGGAAGGACGCAGGAGCTAAAGTTTCATGATTAAATGGAGGCTTAGCTGTCTCGGGGCCATCGAGGGCTGACCAAATCAGGCCTTTAGGGATGAGGCTTGAGCAGCCTCGTCTTACAGCTCCCTTGTGTTGGTCTCAGTTTACAAGCTTGGTGAGCTTCATCGTCTACATTTTACATGGTCAGCCTGACCTCCAGCTGGAGATGTGACCACTGGCCAACTATCTTGGTGAAGAAACCAAAAGCAGGGTTTGGCTCCAGTCCAACATGCTCCTGTCTGGCCGTATGCTGTTCCTCTATGTGTCTGTCCAGATATCACGAGTGCCTGGGGTCAGACTGTCCTTCTGCTTCCAAGGACATATATGGCCAGTTTTAGGGGTTTGAATGTGGGAGGAGAAATCTCCTCCTCCGCTGCATTAACCCCAGCCTGAAGCCATTGCTGTCTGCATGTTGCAGAAACACAGCAAATTGCAAAACTATTGTCAGTGCTGTCAAAATTCAGCTAAAAGGTGAAGTTCAGGCCAGGAATGAGAAATGTCTCTGCTTTCTGAGCCCCACACCTTGAGGAAGAAACCAAACGGGTTTGTGAGGGGCAGAGGAGCAGATGTTGCAGGGCCGCAATACTGGCTTGCGAGGCCTCCCTATTTTTCCTGGCCACCTCTGCTTCTCCTGGTTTACAACGGCAGAGTTTTAAGTGCTTTACCTAATACAGATATGCAACGACAACCCGGGGATCTCAAAACACTGTTGCCCCCCAAAAGAAACCCAGAGCGGTGAAGAAAACCACATTCATGCTGATTCCCTGAGGGAATGGTGATAAAATTAAGATTTAGCAACAGCCCTGAATCACTGGGTTTCTGTACGGGCCATGTCATTGGTCGTGAAAATAAAAAAAGGGAATTTCTGCCCTCTGTGCCTTGCCCAAATAAAACAGCTGGCTGGGGCTGGGTGTACGCTGGGATCGGATCACGGGAGTTCATTACTGCTGGCAGCCAGCTCATCAGCCCGGGAGTCTGTGAATGCCTTAAAATATCTGCTTGGGGTTTCTGGAGCAGCTATGCATCCTTTTGGGTGAATTTTATGGCTATAATCACATGCCTCCATTACTCATTTCTGCTCTTTCTACCCAAAATGTCTGACAAGTTCAGCTGCTAAAGGCGATCTGTAAAAACCAGGGCCTGAACTGTCAGATCACCCAAGTACTGCCTTGTCTCCTGCCTTGTTGCTAATGAGAGATGGGGTTGTGCTGACAGACACCAACTGGCCAGGGAAGAGAGGGAAAGGAGAGCTAAAGTGATAAACTCCTCAATTTGAAGTGACGTTTTCTGTGTTACCCACAGCTCTGGCTCTGACAACCTTTGCAGAGTTAAAACAGACACCAGGAGGGGAAAAAAAAAATAATTAAAAAAAAAATAAATCCTTTCCTCTGCTTGATTTTCAGATGCTGGTCTATACCATTTATTTTTAATACTAATATGACACAATTAAATTAAACCACCAGGGTGATGTAGGTGGAGCCTGAACTGAATCCCCAGGTGAAAAACTGTCCCAGTGTTTTTTCTGGCCATCACCCCAGTGATGGACAAGGACCAGCTGAGCACTGGGTCGGGAAGGATGCAGAAAACGAAGGATGCAGCCCTTCCCCATCCCGGCATTGCTATTATTTACTTTCCCCTCACACAGGAAAAGTGCTGTGAGCAGAGTCATTCAAGCACAGCACCAACCTCCCAGCTCTCCTGGCGCCACATGAGAGGGGTGAAATGGGGATGAAAATTTGCTGTTATTGAGACAAAGTATTTGAGTTGACCCAGAGTGGTTATCCTCCCTTGTGTGTAATTTCTCAGGGAATTTTTCAGGAATTCCTCAGGAAATTAGGGAATGGAAAACTTCCGTCAATAGCGGGGTGGGGAGGGGGTGGTGGGAGGGAATATTTGGTTACTACATAGGCTGAGTTTTAATATTACTGTGAAAAAGCAGGATCTGGCTCGACACAGGTAGGTGTTTCAAGAGGTCAGGCTCTACCTAACCACAGTGGATTTATCCCGAAGGACCCCATGGGTTGGAGAGACCAAAAATCTGGTTCCCATAGAGCATCCCCAAACCCCTCAATGTACCAGCAGCACACGGGGCTGAGGCTGCCCAGGTCTTTGTGTGCTGGGGTGTGTGGACACATCAGGCATGTCCATCAAGGGACAATCAAGTTGTATCTGTATCTCCACCAATTAAGAAAAAACTGGTCTCCAGGGAGGCAAGACAGGCCTAGTTCATAATCACTAACTCAACATGCAGGAAGCTCCTGCAGGACTATCTCTATGGGAAAACATATAACCATTGCACAAGTAACCTTACCGATACAATTAAAAAAACCCAAACACTTTGCACAAAAAAAAATGACAAATGGTCTACAAATAAATAACCTCTCAACATAAACACAGCAAGAAATATTCATTAAGGGCCCCTGGAAAGCACTGGAATTGACTTAGGAGATCTTTTTCAGATGTTCCTTTCAAGCAAACCTAAACATCAAATGACAATTGTGTAAAGGCAAGTACTAAAGTAATATAATAACAACTCTGAAAATGCATTATGCATCTTTTCATTGATAAAGGTCTCTGTGCTTTTATAAAATGTTCATTATCAGTACTTTCCCCCTGTATCTGAAGAAGAGAAATCAGGGCTTTAGTCTGAACACTTCAGCATGCGTGGCAGAGAACAGAGATGATGGGGCATTATTTCTCATTGACTGATTTTATAAAACTATCCATGTTGCTGGAAAAAATTCTTTCTGGTATTTATTTGCAATTAAAACCAACAAAAATTTTTTTTCCCCTTTTTTATAACAGATTTAGGTAATGTTCTGTTTTCTTGTAATTTATATTAATAATGATTGCTATAATCTTTTAATGCATTTCAGCAGTTTCAGCAGGTTTATGGGGTAAGATTGCTATTATTTACCTCAGTGACTGGCTTTATGGAATAACTGCAGCTTTCCACGGAGGTAGATCAAATGCTGAAGTGAAGGAAAATAAAATATAACACTGGTTCTCAGCACTTGTGTAGGATGCAAAAAACCAAAGAGGTCAAAAAGGACAGGATATATATTTAAAACATTAATAAACAGTCCACTCTATTTAGATCAACTGCACTTGTGCTTTTTTATACTATTTATAATGGATCTGGACAAAACATGAACATGGAGGAGGTCACAACAGGGAGAAACCCAGCACTGATATCCCAAGGCAGGACCCTTCTCTCATCTCCTCTCTCCCTCCTTCCACACACCACGATTTTGAGGATATTCTATGTTGTTTAGCTCTTAGATCGCTGAACACAAATGTACCTCCTGACCAGGGCTGTCCAAAGCCTCCTCAGAGACTAAAAATAGTACAGCATTTTTTTTCTCTTATGGAATGGCATTTAAAAAAACCCAAACAACCCTTATAAAGGTGGGACTGTCAGGCTGGTGTCAGGGACAACCCTCCCATCCCTTGCACAACACAAACGGAGCTGTGGGTACCAGACATGGCTCTGAACTGCTCCGACACTGGAGCTCCAGAAACAGTCAGGGATCCCATCCAAAGTCCCATGAAGTCAAGGGGCTCCTCTTAGCTTCAAAGCCAGGAAATACATTCTTAAAAGCTGAAACCAGTTTTATAAACACTTAGGCCTAAATCTGGAAACCTCTAAAAATGTTATTCTTAATTTTTTTTTCCCTTCTTATATGATAATTGGAAACATGTGCCCCCAGCTCCCACTGTGTTTTGGAAGCAATCTGCCCCAAGATGAACAAGCCCTGCTGCTTGCTGGGCTAGAAATTCCCCAAATCTCCACAAACATGCAAAAGCGAAGCCTAGGAGCCAGTGGGGCGAACACTGATGAATTTAGGAGAACCAGCCCTTGGTTTATGGCTTTAAAGATGACAATTGCAAAGGCTTTCAGATACCAAAGGATTTGTAAATGGGATTATTGTAGCAATTAATGACACATGAAGACATGAGCAGTGGAATGTGATGTCTTCTCGCCCTGTTTGAAGAGTTGCTGTGAACAAAACACGATAGCATTGTTTATCTGCTATCAGAGAAGAATTCCATTTTTTCTTGCAATAAAAAAGGTCTTGTAATGGTTTCTCAGATTATTTCAGATATGTGAGATGAGTCATCATGGGTCCGATACATCACACACTTGTCCTTCCTGAAGAGTGGAAGAGCACTGCAGAGCACAGTGTGAACTTTTAAACGTTACTGAGATTTTTAAATTTGAACCATTATATTGGGAAAATGTGGCATAAACCAGGCAATTTTCCTCCCAAATGACAACCCTCATTTTTAAGCCAAATTGCAAGCTGGCTGACATTATGCAAAGCACCAATTCTCAGGAAAAAATTCAGTGCTTCCTTTGCTCCTAACAGAAATATTTGTTTTGGTGCACCAAAAGGCAGATGTATAAATGGACATCAAATACACAAAGAATTCACTGAAAAACCAGGCTGTGTACTTACCCAACACAGTTGCAATCATTTCCTGTGTCATCCTTGCAAAATTAAGAAACACTCAGGGATAACCCTTTTGAGGGATTGCTACAGACACCACAAAGGAAATCTAACTAACTTGGAAGTTTTTTGGCTTACGATGTTATTTCTCAGACACTTAAAAAAAAAAAAAAAAAAAAAAATTGATTTTCTTTTACAGAAGCACTAAGACAAAGATGGGATATAAATAATTTTGTATTCAGATGACTGTCACTGTTTCCCCATACACAGCTGTAAGATTTGTGCCTTTGGCACCTATTACTCCTGATAACCATACATTTCTGATGCTGCTTTGCAGCAACGAGCTTACCATCTTCAAATTAGTCACTGCAGAAAAATCCATGTAGTGGCAGGGATGATAAAATAAATTCTTGACGAGAGGAAATGAAAAACCTAACAACCTGAATTCAGGTCAAGAGCAGCACTGATTATTTTGAAAGAAGTCCCACATTTAAAAATCCTTGGCAGTACCATTGTCTCATTGTGTATCAGACAATGGAATTAGGATTTTCTCTTAGATGGGGCTCTGGTCCTGAAGAAAAATGCTGGCCTGTAGATTTAGCGCATGCAATGGGTCTGTGCACTCCTGTTCTACCGCAAGCAACCATTCGTAAGCTTGGCTTCTCGTGCTCCTGCTCTGCAAAACCTGGCTGCCGGTCATGTCACTGCCTGCACTGAGCCCTGCAGGTCCTGCTTTGATGTGATCAGATAAATCAGAAGAGCCTGGGTATGCCAGCTCTCCCTAGGGCTTTATTTTGCCATGGGGCGCATCCTTCCAAGGCCTCCCACGGGTTCTGGCCATCCCCACTAACGCTGACACAAAACCAGGGGTTTCCAGCACTTTCCCCAGAGGGAAGGTTTCATCACAGGTTGAAGTTCAGAGCAAGGAAAGATTTCCTGGTGCGCTGCCACATTGGCTTGTGTTTTGCTCAACAGCAGCCAGCTCCATCCAACCATCCTCTTGCCTCTTGGACATTTTACTCATCAAATGCAGTCGTGCTACCCTCAGCACCTCTTCTTGCTATGGCCAAGCCCTTCTGCCCAAGCACTTAGTAATTTTTCTTGCTCTTACCTAACTCTATCCAGGTTGTGAGCATTTTTGAGCTCATGAGCTGCCCAGAAACACAAGGTTGATATTTTCAAAGCTGTTGAGGTTGATATTTTTGAAGCTGTCTGTGGGAACTGGATTTTTTTTTTTTTTTTTTTTTTTTTTTTTTTGCTGGCATTAAAATCTCCAAGACAACTCTGAAAGCCTCTTCAGAGACAGGGATGTGGATGAAGGAAGCACCCAGTCCACGTGAGGAAAAGGATGCTGTCGCTTCCAGATCTGCTCATCCCTCAGGGTGACTGCACCATGCTGTGGCATGTGGGAAATGTTCCCCCAGGGTTGCACTCAGATCCCTGCACTCCTGGAGATCAAAGCCAGAGAGAAGAGGGCATCGCCACGCTCACCTCATGCCACATTCACATCAGCCCTTCCCATTATCACACTGTGTGCGTAACACTTTTTGCAGGGATTTGCTGGCAGTAAGGAGGGACAGAAAACACAAGAAAAATCTTAAACCTAAGAGTTAATGCTTAAAAAGATAGTGACAAATCCATACGAATCTGTGCAGAGCCAGAATCTTGCCCTGTGTAATTCCTGACTCCAATAGGCAAGGGCTGGTTGTGAGTGGTAATTAGAGCTGGCTGCGGAACAACGGGTTTGTTTCATGGCAACTTCTAAGGTTTCAAAATCTGTTTATTTTCTGCAGTGGAAACGAAATCAAAACATCTCTGATGTGAGATGGAAGTCTGTCAAAATGTCCATTTTCTGAGCAGAGAGATATTCATTTGGCTGTGGGTCTTCCCCTGCCCTCTTCACTGCGGTCAGGGCAGGGGCCTGCGTGCAGCCGGGAGCGATTACGGGGTGGATACGCCTGGGTGCCAAATGCACCAGTGCTCAGAGCAACACATGTGTTTTGATAAAAATAGATGAAGTTCAAAACACCGTGACCGCTCTTGCCTGAAATGTTCGGCTTGTTTGGGGATCACGTTGACCTGGTAATGCATCGTGCCAGCACCCTGGTGGGGCAGAGGCCGGCCTAAGTGGATACGCTCGTCTTCTGTTCGGTACGTCTGTCTTAGAAAGACCTTAAAAAGCTGATTTTTTTTTTCCTAAGGTCTAGCAAAGACTTTAAAAATATCTGCTCTGCAGGGAGGTTGAAGGCGTGATGGCATACTTGGCAGGAGCGGACGTCTGCCCGGGAATTGCTGGCATTTCCTCTCCTGCCCCATGTGTTTGCTGACCGTCTGAGCCTCCGCTGCTATCCGTCCCGGAGAGGCTCGGTGCAGCTGCGTATTCGGTGCGTAGCTCACAAAGTGCTCTGCCATCCTTTCCGTGAAAGCTGCTAACCGATTCTAGCTGGGTAGTTTAGTCCTAACATCATCGCATCGAAGAAGCGTTACCTGACACTGAAAGGAGAACTGGAACTAGCAGATATTGGTAGTCCTTGACTTTGGAGCAGTTTGAGAAATAGCACCTCTTTATTGCTGCGGGTGCAGAGAGACTTGTCAAAACCCCTACAGACCAAAGGGCCGGAGTTTTCACGCTGGGGTCTGTGCAGCTGGAATGATGCACGAGGGGGAATGGCAGCCAAAATTTTTGTCCTGTTGGGTAATATAATTTTGTAAAACTTCCAAGTTTGTAAAAGCTTTGAACAAATTTGTAATTTTCCAGATCAACTAAAACTTAAAAGCCTTTGTGATAGCCATTGTCTTGACATAAAAGGAGACCACCTACGGGAACTGCCAGCCTTAACCAGCTGGATGTCAGAACTCCCTTCCCAGCCTCCTACACCCAAAGAAATTTCCACTCTGACCTCTGATAACATGAGCCATTGCCTTTAGCAGAGAAGAAAGCAGTTTCAAATGGAGTCCCACTTTCATGTACCAGCCCCTCACTTGTGCTACTGATTGATGAAGACCGCCACAATGAACCCAGCTTCTCTGTGATCTCCCAGATCCCATGAACTTCAATAAAACAAAAGCAGTGGCACATGCAGGCAAAGAAGAAGTTTCCTGGCATTGACATCTGAAATCTAGGCCCTTACATATACTGCTAAGCCAGGGGAAGAGGAGCTGTTGTTTGGGGGGTGAGACACAACACTTCTGCAATGTAACATGTGCCCCGAAAGTTCAGATTCTTTCTAAACAACACAGTCCCTTGCTTTGCAGCCAGGAAGTTTACAATAAATAACAGAAACTATTCCCCTCTGTCAGACTGACCATCATCACATGTTTTACCCCTTTGGCATGTGAAGAGAACCCAAGGGCTGCCTTTCCCATGTCAGGATAGTCGGGTTCATTAATAGATTCCAAAACACACAGGAAAATTGTGGTGCAGTGAGATTAAACTACTGCTTCCAGCTCTGCAGAGGGTGACAGCTGCCAAGCGAGGGCTGCAGCCTGCTTCAGAGCCTGAACCACAGCTTCTCTCTCAGCTGGGGCTGATTTCATTCGAGGAAAAGAAAAAAATACCCCCCTGGTTAGGTAAGCGCTTACCCCTCCATGACCCTATCTCTGGACCTGTGTGCAAACGGTGCCCTGCCACTGCAGGAGGTGACTTGGGACCGTGGGCAGCTCGGTGGCCTCAGAAGTGGGTTGAGTGGTGCAGCCGTTTGGGGCAGGTTTTTGGAGCCCTTGTAAAAATGGCACATCCAATCCAAAGGCCCTTCTCTAGGAAATGTTTTCTAGCAGAAATGTTCAAAGGTGTGGTGTCGAAAATAGTGCCTCTTGATTTTCCCACCCTAGCCTCACTGAGTCAAGGAGTAGCCCTGGCTGATATCCCGTAAACTTACATTTTTTTTGCAGGAGAAACCTCTGTGCTTCACAGCTGTTCCGATCACCCCTTCACCAGTGATAAAAGATCAACCCCACAAGTAGGGTCTAAAGCCCTTTATAAATCAGAAACCTTGAATTTCTGAACCAAATACATCCTCTGAGTCTTCGGGAAAGGGGCTACGCAGCCACACGGCTGTGCGAAGTTCGGTGATCATGATCGAGTGCCCCGGTGAAGTGCGTGTCATTGCAGCGTGAAAACTGGTGTGTCCTCAGAGAGCCAGCCAAACCCACTGCTGGCTGCTGGGGTGCTTCCATAAAATAAAATCAGTACTTCTACATTTAAAATAGCACAGGCTAAGATAAGGAAGGTAGGCAAACTTTTCCAAAAAGTCATTTGCCTTCTTATCACGCCAGTCATTACTTTCCTCGGGGATGTACAAGAATTAATTCCCTTCAACCACAATTTGCAGTTTTTATGACTATTTTTTTTTTTCTTTTTTAGAACATTTTACACCTGAAAAGTCTGTTTAATTAATTTTCATAGAGTGATGAATCTGACACAAAAGCAAAGGAGTGAAGTGAGGAAGACAGATGTAAAAAAGTGTCAACCCAGCAAAAGACAGAGCTGCTTGGGCAGGATAGGGTGCTGAGGCTGCTCCCTGCAAGGGTGGGGATATGAGGGATGGCTGAGAGCATGATGCTCTCTGGCCACACTGCTCACCTTCAGAGTCAACAGGACTCACCATCCCCAATCGCTGCCTGGAAAACACACATGTAAGCTCATGGAGGCTGACCTGTGTCCTCCCTCTTCCCTAACTGCCACAAGGCCATGGGGAAGGCAGGTGCTGCCATCAATGTGCTGATGGGCTACTACATCTCAGTGCATCAGAAAATATGGGGAGATATCTGTTCCTCTATCCCTCTCTCGTCCCCTCTTCTCAGAAAAGTCAATAATTTCCAGCTCCACTGCATGGCTAACATCCCCCAGCAGTCCCAATGACATCAGTGACACTTCTGCAACAAAATGCGATTCGAGATGATGCAGAGGCAGAAAGCCCAGCTCTGGAGTGTGTCCCTACTGGTCATTATTACTGGTACTAACAGCAGCGGATTATCCTATTAAGAGAAAGGGGTGTAGTAACTTTAACAAGGGCACGAGCTTCCTAATAGCCTGAACGCCTTCCTTGGTATACTGCAGACTTAATAAGCCTTTCTCTGAATAGCTCTCTGCTGGTTATATCATCCGCATAAAATAGCTTGGAGGGAGGAAGATAGGTTTCTTTTGCATACAGACACACGTGGGTATGTATCTCCCTGCCTCTGTCATGCCCTGACGTTCTCTCAGCTGTCAGCCTGGTCAGAGCTGGGAGCAGCAGCTATTCCTGGGCACTTCCCCGGGCACTTGCCAAACCAGAGAGAGAAGTCACAGCACTGTAGGGTGGCAAAACAAGGGGGATGATCTGAGTGACTTTGAGTCATGAGGCTGAGAACAAGGAAAACCTTTCCCCAAAGTGTATGCATCTGATGCTAAAGAGACTGAAAATTTCTCGAAGTTCTTCACTTTTTTTTCAGATAGCATGCTTCAACTATGCTAACCCTTAAAAAAATTACCTTAAGTAAGCCCAGTCCCATAATATTTGCTTTCCCATGAGCAGTGGAGTCTATTTGCCTAAGACTTACAGACAACTCTACCATCACAAGGAGACAGGTCCTATCTCTGCATCTTCACAGAATAAACCAGCGTGTGCAGAACTGGGGACCACTGTCCTGTAACAACTACACACCATCAACATGCTCATTCCAGACACAGGATGAGAACAAGATCCAGTCCATGAAGAACTTCTGTTTTACGAAAGAAGAGTCAAAACATTAGCAGTATGCAATGGGTGGAGAGGACAGGCAGTGACCGCTGGGTGACAGGACCTGTTGGAACTGCGGGTAAGTCAACCAGAAATGTTGAGTTCATTTCATCTGGTAGCATTTGGTCCATTTATTTTAATTGCAAATAAATGCAAAGCAGAAAGAATGAGATGCAGTTATTGTTGGAGTCGGTAAAACATTCTGTGCGAAGAGAGGGCTGGTCTTCAACCACCCAAGTAAAACCCATTGCCTAAACAATAAAGCTTAAAAGATGAGCAAATTGCTGTTTATGGGCTGTTCCAGTTCCATACCACTCAGGATGAAGCCAGGGCTGAATACATGAGCAAATTTGCTGCCTGACTTATTAGAAAAACAAGCCTGGTGCAGGATTTGAGCCATTTTAAATCATTCACTCAGAGCAAAGAGGAAAGAACAGAAAGCAGCAGCTGGAGCAATATTAGCGGAAACATTATTGGTCCAGATCTGCAAACACCGGTGCAAGCAAAACACATGTGAAGGATATAGCACTAATGTCACTGGCTTGTAGTAGCCTAAAGAAGTAACCCAGTTAGTGCTGTGTGCCAGCCAGCCCACCTCAGGCTGGGGAAGGGGAGTGTTTCTTCATGCGTGTTCTGGTTCCTGGCCCAGCGTGGGCTGGGAGGTTTTTGCTCGTCACCCTTATGTGTGCTGAGCAGCTGGACCAGAGTTTACAGACTCGGGCTGGTTCAGGGAATGCAATGCCTCGTTGGCATGCGGCTATTCAAGCTGGTGCCTATTATGTTGCTCATATTAAAATGCTATGAAAACAGGCATTGTGCACTGAGAGGCTGAGCAAACCTTGTTATACAGTAATTATGCAATCAGTACATAATCTAATTTCGGTGGCTGGGGTGTGGAAGGGAAGTTTTGGTGCCTAGATGCTTGCAGGGGTCTCTGCAATGAAATATGCATAGAGACATATTTACAACCAGTGGCAATAAAAATTCTGAGCGGTGCTAACTATATTGAGCTTCTGTGATGTTGAAAGCGACTTACAAAAGCCCCGCACAGCTGGTTAGGCTCAAAAAGACTCTTCTACTCAATAGTCAGACTTTCTGCAATTTAAATACTCTACAATTAAAACCCCTTCTGGAACAGGGCAGGAAAGAGCTTTCAAAACCCATGAAGGTTTTGTTGGGGTTTTTTTTGGACATTTTTTCAGCTCTTCCCCTTGATTTGAGAGGAAGCCAAAGCTTGTCAAAGCTTTTTTAAAACAAACAAGAAAAAACCCAAACCCCTTCTCCACCCTCCTATCAAGAGGAACACCCTGGACTAGCAAAATGCCCTTTACCAAGATGCTTCCCTGGTGGTGAAAGTCCCACAGGCAAAGCAAGAACTGGAATTTGGGTTTCTTGCCTCCACATTTTTTTTACATCCCTGGTGCTCAGCACGGTTTGAACTCAACTATTTGTTGCAGTGGGGCACAAATTTTCCTGGGGGGAAATTTTATGGTTTGAGCCTAATGAGAAACTGTTTCCAAAGAAAGTTCAATTGGGATGGGTGTGTTCCTAGGAAAAGTTTGACTTTCCCTGGATGTGCAACTTTTACAAAAGCAGTGTTAGTGGAAGAGCTCCCTTAATCTTCCTTTCTATGGACACGCAGCCCTGTAGCTCTACAGGGCAGAAACTTAGAGAGTCAAGGAGGAGTCCAGGATTTCTTCTATCTGATGGGCCAGATTCTTTACCGGTATAAATAGACTGAACTCTGCTCAGTGGGACTGTGGCCGTTTATGCCAACAGAGGACTTGGCCCCCAGTTACAGCCTGTTTCTTTATTTAAACCATGACAGGCATGACCCTGACAATACGCAGCCAGCTTCAGACCCCAGCTACCGCCACTTTCTAGACACACGCAGCTATTTTGGTCAGCGGACCCACTCACTGCTTCAGCCTGCGCCCGGGAGATACTGGCAGGGGACAAGAGGATGTGGAGCACCCCCAGATTTGGAGAGCCCACAGACACCCCCTTTTTCTGCTGCGTCTCAGAAGAAGAGCTGTCAGATGTTGCAGCCTGGATCAGCCCAGCTAAGCCTGGAGGAGATTAGGAGGAGATTTAGACAGGGTCTATACATAGAGCTGTGGGCATACGTCCCAGCTTGGCTTTGCATGTTTCAGACATTCACAGAAACTCCCTAGAAAGGACTTTTTCAGCCACTTCTCCTCCTGCGCTGCCTGCCCCAAGCTCCTGTGTTTTGCCGTTCTCCATCCCCTCTTTGGCCACCCCATGACTGCTCCCCTACAAAGGCACTTGCAGAAATAGCTGCCTGCTGCTTTTTCTCCCCCTTTCCTATACATTCAGAACTTCTCTGGTCCCTGGGCGGTGAAAAGTGGGGAGCTGTGATGTGTTCCCTCCACACAGGCTGTGGCCAGGGCATCCAGGCCGTGCCCCACCTTGTGCAGAGCTCCCCCGGGAGTGGCTGGATTTCACGGGGGGAGCTCTGGAGGGCTGGACACCTGTGTGGGGCCAGCATCAGGGCTGCGGGCTTGGTCTGGTGTCAGACAGCCCATGGAAGCTGAGCAGGTTTTCTCCAACTCATAAAAAATGCACTTTAAAAGCTAATTGATTTACACATCTGGTTTTTACAGAGCGTTTTAAAATGGCAACTCCTGACCCTAAAAAAACCCAACCAACACACAAAAGAATTCAATAAATCATTGAAGTGCTGCACCCACGAGCACAGCCACGTCTAACCCTTCAGCTTCTGTATTTTTGGGTACACGAAAGCCAGAGGTTGCTGTTGCCAACCAGCTAAACACTGCAAACACTGGACACCTCCAGCCAGTCGCTGCCCTTTTGAACCAGCACTACAAAGATTTGCTTCCCGACTCCTACTTGCGGAAAATGGCTTTTGCTGGTGCCCTTGCAAAGGCCGGCAGGGAAAGCTCACCTGGGCAGGGGCTGCTGGCCATGCAGCACACCTCCCCCAACCCCCAACATTCTCCCTGACCTATTTTTAGGTTGTTTTTCTGGTAAAATAAAGCTCCTGCAATCATGCTGGCTGCGTGGATGTATTTCTGGCTGCCTGTCCATCCACCCCCGCATGAGTTATGCTTTCCCCCAGCCAAGTTCAGTAATACTGATGCTAGCAGGATGAAGGCAGAGTCCAGCCCGCTGCCTCCCAGCCCAGGGCAGCACTCACGCGGGGAGTTGGTTCCCATACAGGACACACAGCTTGTCAAAGGGCGACGTTGCCACTCTCATTCTCCTATCTTTTTTCTTGCATGACAATTTTACTTCCTACAGAGTTGTGTATGCCCTCTGGACAAGTGATTAAATTAGAAGATCAACAATACATGAAGAAGGAGCGGGATCAATTTGCAGAGAAGCGGCTGAAAGTGGTTTATGACATCTTTTATCTTTTTTTTTTTTGCTGGGAGATCATTTGCCAAATCATTAAAAGAAAAATCAAGTGAATGGGACGACCAGTGTCTAAAAATTGCCTTTTTTCTTCACAAATTGATGTGACGACAATATTATATTGACGAAAATAATTAAAAAATAAATGAGCTAAGACTCCTTTTGAGGTCAGATTCTGATCTCAGTTACCCCAATAGCTCACTAATTTACTGCAGCCATTCAAGCCATCATGTTCACATTTACAACCAAATCAGTGCACAGGGCTCCCACGGCATCTCGTCTGATGACAGACTGTATCTGTACACCCAGCACCTGCTTGCCCAAATATAATCCTCCAACCTTTTCTCTGCTTGCTCTACCACGTTAAGACTCTTAAAGAATAATGTCCATCAACATGCAGGCAGTGTTACAGTGCTCATTGCACCTTACACTTACGTCTGCTTTCACCTCCTTTTACATCAGCAGAAGTCCAGAAGGCAAATAAAAATAAAGTCCCATTTTAAAAAAACCAACAAACTCTTCCAAAATGAGAGAAGTTGCCAGTTTTTATCAAGTAATAATTTCCAGGTGCAGTGAGCTGTCAAAGCACAAGATGTACTGAACTGGGCTGGGAATAACATTGCTGAAATCACCAAAAATATACTGCAAATCCCGATGAAAGAAACCCTTAGAGCTGCAGGAGGGACATCAGGCTTGTTGCCTTTTCCTGATTTTTTTTCTTGCTCTTTTTTAACCTTATTTGAGCTGCTCGTGACTGGCAAGTGTCACTGTCTTCTGCTTGAATCTATCTGGATTCAGGATATACAAGCCAGAGAAAGATCAAAGCCTGTCAATTATCAGCAGACAGGAGATGATAATGCACATGAAATATGTCCAACATTTAAAAACCCTTGTTATAAAAAGGCAAAAGATTATCCGATCACAGAAAACAACAGTGTAAGACCTATTAGAGCTGGGTCACCATGTTTTCATTGAGAGCTGTATCTTCTGCTTTTGCTTCACCATCTGCTATTCACATGACTCTACTTAGCAACCATATCTGATTAGGCTTGTTTCTGTGCTGGGTGCTTATATTTTTTGTTCGAATATAGTGCCTCCTATTTTTTTTCTCTTTCCCAAAATACGGCTGAATTGTCTCTTTTCACCCAGAGCCTGGGTGCCTGGTTATTGCCCTTTTGCACGGTGAAGCTGAGCATCCTCGCTGTTGTCATTTTATGGCTGGGATGGGAGAAAACAAAACTCATTTTCATGCAAATCCCCACTGTCTATCAGCCATCATAGCTGTCAAGCAGGTCATTAGAGGCATACTGTGTAAAATGAAGATTACTAATTAGAGCTGAAGAAATAATTTGCAACAAATAATTTATCCAATGAATTTAGATTTTTTCTCCTTGTGGAGTCCCTGTGAGCAGGTTGAAACTTCGCCGGAGTTGGCCATTATTTGGAAGGTTTTTAACTCATTATGCTTGTTGTGATTGATTCTGATTCTTCAGTATTACTTTTCTGAGATTGTCAATGTTGATCACAGGATATAAGATTTCTCTCCTGGCTCAGATGCCAAAATATGGCTGAAATGAACAAACACCAGTACATGCTTAAAGAGTACGTTCCCTGAACACTGATTCGTATTTCTGCAAACACCACAAGAGTAGTTTGGGATTTTTCTATTAAAATACATTTATCTAGCAAAAAACCCTAACTGCAAAATCTAAAATTTCACCCTGAGCAAATCTCACATAAGGCAAAAAGAGCCTCCAGCCCATGGCGTATTATGCAAGTCTTCTGAATATCACCAAAAATAGGAAAAACAAGGAGTTTATCCTGCAGGGAAAGAAGGAACAAATGCATCTGGCTGCTAATGTTCCCAAAGGCCTTGTAGGACCCTACACGCATACGTTAAATATAGAAGTAGCTGCAAATGAAAACTGATGTGTCCTGATTCGCAGTCACAGGAAAAAGGATTTAGCAAAATCTGATCAGTTTGCTACCATGGAAAATGACAAAACATGGATTTGGGATAATTATGATTGACCATTTCTCTTCAACTATTCTTTTACTTTGGCTCAAAACGTTCATCTGATTCATCCTGAAAAGAGAGACTGAAGTTCTCAATCAATTTTAATCTTGTTACAAAAGTCAATTTCTACAGACATTAATTCCGGTATGATGCACTCTGTGAACATTCAAAGAAAGGCTGAGCACGAAGAAAGGAGTTAAATTCACCCAGTCCATTAATTCTGGCATCCAGGCACACACTCACAGGAAACCATTTACAATATTCACCATCTTTATTAATAGCGTGGGGCAAAGTCACACCTATGGTTGATACTACAAAATCCTGGATTGCAAAAGAGCAGCTTCATTTTCAGCCCTGCTAATGAAGAATAGAGAGAGCAGTCTTGGGGGGTAGGGGTGTGTGTGTGTGTGTTAATAGTTTCAATGAATTATAAAAAAAAACCAACCCAATTTGTACCAGACTCTTCAAACCCATCTGCTTCATATCTGGAGCACTTGGTGTTCCCTGCGCTGACTCACTCGCCTTTGTGTTTGCAGGCGGGAGAGGCAGTGCCGACGCCAAGGAGGGATGGGAGATGGAGAGATACTCAGCAGGAAGGGGGGGGGGGGGGGTAAAAAAAAAGCAGCGGACCCCCAAAGTTTTTGTCTAGGCTAAAGAGCTCCCAGGGCAAAGCAGGCAAGGTGGCTAAAGCTGCCCGGAAGGGCAAGCGGTGGCAGGAGAAGCGGTGAAGGTTTTTTGCTTTGTGGAGCCTCCACGGACCTTCCACTCTTCCACTACATATCTCAGGGAAGTAAAGAGGAGGCTGCTGGAACAAGGACTTTTCTCCCAGAAATCAGGCATTTTGGAGCTTGGCTGCTGGGCATTGGGTGCTGGAGCCTCTTATGACTTCCTTACCTATGGTCATGGCTAAGAACGGCCAAATCTTTGTTTGCTGTCACCAAAACCAAAGATGACTTCATGATAACCACAGGAGTCATATGGAAGGGGAGATGGTCTGGGACAAAAGGGGGGCTGAGGTTCAGCAGCATTTATGCTGACTGAATAGCACCAGTGATGAGGGAACATGGTGGCCCTGGGGAGGGTGAACCAAAAGCAGCATAAAGGAGCATGGGCTGCTTTCCCAGCTCAGCCACTAGTGCTATGTGGAACCCTGGATGAATCTCATTTCCATCTGTAAACTGGGAATAACTGCTCTTCAAGAGGTGCTTCCAGTTCCCTAGATAAGGCATTGTATATAAGACCTAGCTTACTATTTTGGTACACAGATAAAAAGCGCGCATAGAAAGAAGCCCAATCCCCAAACCAAGGAAAATGTTCTCCTAGGCACACCAGCCCACCTCTTTCACTAACTGTCTCTCTCTCTCACATGCAAAACAAGCACAGCCCAAGCAATATTTGACTCTGCGTCAGCCCAGTTGGACCTGCAGTGTTTGCATGCGTTTGGAGCGAGGCGAAATGGGCTCACCCACCTTTGCAGTAGAGGCCATCCCTTCTAACTGTTCCCTGTGGGAACGAAGCCTTTCATGGAGCTGTGTCGCTGCTGGGCAGACAACAGCAGCACGGCTGCAAGTGCAGCACTTTGGTGTTTAAATACATTTTCCCCCAGAGTGAGCATAGGTTTGAAAAAAAACCACACAACACACCAAAAAAACCACTGAAGAGAAAAACAACCTTATTCAAAGCTGGCTGAACTCAATGGGCAGACTCCCCCTGAATTTCAATGAGCTTCAGCAGGCCCATGGGGCTGGCTTAACATAAGAGCTGGGAGGAATATTTCCAGGTGCTCCCCACACCCAGGGCCAGGTTTTCCAAGAAGACTCAGCACCGTCGTGTTTTGGCCCCCAGCTCTGTAATGTGTTTACAGCCAGGCAACCTGGCAAAGGCTTCTGTGCCGCATAGGAAACCCTGGCTGCCCAAGATACACATATATATCTCTAAAGGACGTTATCTAGCTTTCCATCCGTGGCAGATGCGATGCCGCGCGGCTCGTCCCAGATGTGCCTGGCTGGCTCAGACATGCACCCGTGCTGCCAGGGCGGGCACCAGCGCAGGGTTCTCCTCCCCAGCCAGGCTTGTGATGGCTTGTTGCGGTCTCCCTGCCGTGGCTGGGAGAGCCTGGATTGCACCAACACCACCAGTTGGGGATGGGGATAGGATGGAGATGGGAACAGAGCGAGCAGCAGCTCCGGGAGGGACCTGCCCACCTCTGCAGGAATGCCAGTGGGTGGAGGTGCATCAGCCCACAAAGCCTCAGACCCTCCTTGGTGTGGGCAACTCGGCACTTACGCTGGGGAAAAATTCCTCCCTGATCCCTGTGTCCTCTCTACAGAGTCTGGACCAGGAGGAGGGAGCCAGCGGTACATCCCTGAGCTGCAAACGTTTCCCGTCTTCTGAGGCTCAGCACGATATTCCCCATCTCGTGTGGCCAGCCCGCATGAACTCTAAAGACAGAGCAGCAGTCATTCCTGATACTGCAGCTACTCTCGTTACTGTGGTGGATGGGGTTTCGTCGTCACGCCTGGTTTCAGCCAGCAGAAAAACAAGAGCGAATCCCACCAAACATCTCATGAAACTGCTGCTGGATCTATCAGCAGGCAGCAAGCACGGCTGGGAAGGCAGTGACATTTGCGGGAGGTTTTATACAGCCAGGAGGTATTTAACTCTTTCTCCCAGCAAGTTATTAAAACAATGCGTGTTTGAGAGAGCAGAAAAACAAATCAGGCCTGATTGCGCTAATTACCAAAAGCACAATAACTCAGCGAAGGTCTCTGAAGGAAGAGGCTTCATCTCCAGCTCCCAGAGACATGCCTGCATGTCTGCAATAGCTCTCATTATTTTAATGGGAACCCGAATTTGAATTGCAATCCGGTTCTCCGTGCTGCTTTGGATTGAGTACAGCTGGTACCTCGTGGCAGCTGCTGCCATGGGAATCTTGTTAATGAGAGCAGGATCCGTCTCGCTCTGACTCTGAATTTAACACCTAACCAGGAATCAGCCTGACCATGCGAGCCCTGGTACTGTCTAATTGAAGACTTAAATGCTGCCTTTGCAACCTCTCTCTGTGCTTTTATCCTTCAGCTGAAATTTTTAATGAATCCCTAGAATTAGCCCATCCGAATAATTTATTTATGGGTTTATTGCAATGACCTGGTAATACTTGAGGTCGCTGCAAATGTACCAGTGTAACACAGGGCACAGCCGGCCCAGACCCCAATGCTGAGTCTTAAATACCTAAAGACATTCTCCACAGCATTATTTCTGTATTATTTTTTTTTTAAATGCTGAACTGTATGTTTTAGAATACACAGCTGTCTTTGTGCAGAAAAAAACCAAAAATAGCAGATTTTCCACTGCTTAGCTGGGTGTTAAATTATTTACATTTCAAAACCCATAAGTAGAAACAATGACTGCATTTCCAGAGCCTGCTCCTGCTGTCAAATATCCTTTTCTCTTCTGCAACCTAATTTAGACTTCCTTTTTAGAGTTGCAGTTTAGTTCCATTTTCAATTATATTAGAGGAACGAAGATTTCAGGCCATTATCTCATCATTTCCATGAATAGTGACAAGAGATGTTCTCTGCAAAGGCAGAGAGAGCCCTTGTGGTGCCTGCACAGGTGGTGGCCTGGGGTCAGGGATGTTCCAGCATGGGGAGGAGGAGAGGAGGATTCAGTCCCTGCTGTCTCTTTGGTTTTGGGCCATGCAAAGATGCTCTGCAGTCCCTGTAAGGATGTCCTTGTCCCCTCCAGGGACAGTAGGTAGCCTCTCCAGGAAGATGCAGTGGCAAAGGGCACTGCCCATGGTGCCTTGTCCTTCCTGCATCCTCTCTCTGGGGTCACTGGGGTGGGTGGTGCTCCCTGGAGCGTTCATTCTGTTGGGACACCAAGCCTGGGTGGGAAAACACGGCCACTAAAGAAGCAATCGTGTTGCCATGGAGGGTACAGAAAACCCAAGGAGAAACCCCAAGGCGTGACAGGACACCACAGCCTGAGATGCTTCTTGTGCTGAGGGCTGTGACATTAAACCCAATGCCTGGAGATCCGCCCAGGTCAACAAAGCCGCTTTGATAGGGATGCAAGTTGGGATCTGAACAAGAAAAGGTTTCAAATAATACATAATTTCATTGGGCTGCTTCTCTGAAGGGCTGGCAGAGCCTCGGCCTTTCTTTACTAAACCCCAAACTTGCTTTGGCACCTCCCTGCTTCCCGCTTGCCCTTGCCAGGTGCTTTGCACTGCCATTGCCAAAACCCTTGTGCAAGTGCCAGCCACCTTTGCCCTATTCCCAGTTAAATCCTCGTGTGCATTACCACTGACACAGTGACTGCCTATCCCAAAGGCAGGGAGAGCTGAGCAGTGATGTGAATGCCCTGGCCAGGCAACACAGATTTTTAGATCTTTTTCTGCGTTGGTTCACCAAAACTCATTAAATTTGTTACTCTTGTAGCAGACTGGCTTCCCAGTGGTGGATACTCTCCTTGGACGCTTATAAAACGAATATTCTGCATCTAACTGGAGTCTTAGAGTTTCCAGTCCCAGTGATTTTATTAATCAATCTTCTGATATTTGGAATTTTTCATAAAGCTGTGGCTCTTGGATGCACGTAATTAAATGAGACTCTCAGCTTTCACTGAGAAATGAGAGGAAGTTTCTCGTCCTTGTGTTTTAGAAAAGCTGGAAAATGTGCCTAAAGGCACAGACTCCAAAAGGCAAATTAAAAGAACCAATATGCTTTATTTCTTTTTAAAACAATTGTGATTTAGGGATGGGAGTGGGGGGCTTGATTCATGATTTATAGATTCTGCACTTGGCTGCTCTCCAGCCTCGATGGTGGCTCCATGCAGATGGATCTGGGGCTTTTTGGGAGCTGCTCAGTGATTTTCACATGGTTCCACACAGTACTTTTAAACACTCCCTCCCACCCCCTACCTCAAAAAAATCTATATAAGGCTTATTCTACAGTAGGTACAATTTACAAACAGTATGTGCCACCTTATAACCTGGTTAAATCTGAAATCTCACGTATTTAGATGCAAACAGGAGACACCCCTACTCTGCCAACAGACTGAGCAACACGTTTAACTGGGATGGGCGGCACTGAAGGCTTGAAACCAATGGGTTTCTGTGGGTGCTTTGGAGGGCTCAGAGCTGGCCCTTTTTTAACCGTGGCTGGTATTTGCATCAGCCCTGCGTGTTATTTCTTAACCTCGCGGTGCTGCTGCTCCCCACCAGCCCACAAACAGCTCCCTGCACCCTGCAGTGCCTCCCTCCCCTCCGTGGAGGCTGAACTGGGGGCTTGCCCAATCCGTGGCAAACTGAAATCCACACAGACCCCGACTCCAGCAGGACCCGGCTCTGGCTGTGGCTTCTCTCTTCCAAGCGATTACAGACAATGAAACGCGAATAGGCATCAACAGCTTTATTGCCCCGTAAGACTAAATGCACAGTAAATATCCTGATAAAAAGTTGCTCCTCGGGAAGGCAGCGCCTTGTCAATCTCAACACTGCAACTGCTACACACGTGCTGCGTGTGTTTTGAGAAGAAACACCCAAACTGCCTTTCCTACTTTAGGAGCTGAGAGACTGAAGCGCTGTCACAGCGCACCGGCCCCGAGTCCCAGGAGCACAAAGAGGTGTTAGTAAATGTTTGTGAACTACAAACCGTACCAGGGTGGCTGGGGGTGAGACTGGCACAGCAGGCGAGCAGAGTGGAGATGTTTTTCTTGCAGGGTGCGGGCTATGGTTAGGGAGGCAGCTGCGGTGTCAGGCAGCCCCAGCAGAGCCTTCCCCCAAAACCGCAGTTGAATTACCCTCGGAGAGGGGCTTGTGTAATTTTGAGCTGAGACTCTCTGGTGCTCCTTTCCTCCCTAGGCAAGGATGTGGCTGTTGGATGGGATAAGGCATTTGTGGTGGGCATCAGACCTGTCACCCTATGCTGGGGCATCTACTTATGTAGAGGGAGGGCATCAAGCAGATGCTGTAGCTTTGACACCACCGCTTTCCGGGTTGGGACCTGCCTGGCAGCACCCCTTTCACGCTCCTCAACCCATCCCAACACTGACATGGCATCATGCCTGTTTTCAGGCTGTGAACTGCTCTCCTCAGGCTGTTTCTTGGGGTGTTTGTGCCATAGAACTCATCACACCTCCAGGAAGCAGCGGGACCATACTGGGGGTTTACCAACACTTAAGAAAATGTGGGTGTCGGAGGCCACTGTGAACAAAGCTCCTGCAGGGTTTTGCTCCAAACTGTGGGTTTGCGAGCAACCCCCTATGTGTGAGCATCGCTTAACAGGAGCATCCCAACCACAGCTCCCCAGCCATGGGGCAGAACTTCCTACACACCTTCCCTCTCATTTCACATTTTATTTCACTTTTTTTTTTTTTTAGTGAAAGCCTGTTGGAGGTGGCTGCAGACAACACCAAACCCTACCAAGGCTCATCTGCCAGTGAGTGCCTGCAAACCGAGAGCTTGACTTTGCACGCTGGGCGGTGTAAACCAGCATAAACCAGAGCCCTGTCCCGGCCGGGTGTAACCGGTGTAAACAAGAGGATGCTGCTGCGTGGCTAAAACCTGGTGCTGCAGCAGAAGGTGATGTAAACAGCTCCACCTTAAACTGCAGCGAGCACCTTAAGCTTTCTTCTGGCCTCCTGCCACCGAAACTGCTCCAGGCTGAGCTTTAATCAGAAGGAAGCCTGTGCTTTGCACAGTGGGGGAAGGGCAGCCAGAAGGACATTTCTCCATTGATTTTTTAATTTTAAAAGTGTATTTCTTGGGTGGTGGTTTTGGATTATTTTTTTTTTTTTCCTTGACACAATATATTTCAAATTGATTTTGCAGTCCTGTCTCCCCCACCCTTGCACCCTCCCTCTCAAAGGTAATTTCATTTGTCCCTCTGGCATCCCCTGGTCCCCTGTGATGCGCTCTGAAGAGGATTTCCACTGCTGGGCCCTGGGCAGGGACATACTGGGGTAGATGACTCCATCCAAGGACCCCTCCCCATGGGCACATCTTGAGATCACAAACGTGTCTCCTCCCTGAGGAATCCTCCGATGGAGCCTCGGTGCCCTTTGCAAAGCACGGGCAGCTCCCCAGCTCCCCCAGCCCTGGGCTGTGCCCCCAGTAGTGGCTCTTTCTCCAGCCCAGCTGATGAGACTGTCTATTTTTCACCAGGCATTTCCTGCTAATCAGACCATTAGTCCTTGTGCTGATTAACCGGCTAGTTCTCAATTTAATTAAAACATATGCTTTTTTTTAAGAGCCAGAGGTTTCAATCATGTTTTATTCTTATCGTTCCAGATCTGATTGACATTAGCCATAAGAATCAGTGGGAAACCAAAGCAATTAACCCTTTCCCTTGCTCAGCGAGGCATCACATTTATCACTGACTATTTTCCCAGACAGGCCATGGATTTTTATAACGCTGCTTTTGCACCATGCCTGAAGATCTCAAAATATTTCTCTTTCCTTTCACAGGGTTGCTCTGTTTAATACAAATACAATGCAAAAATATGCCAGCAAGGAAGCCTAGCACAAAACCAGTACCATTACGCAAACAATGTAAGGCCAGATCCTTATTGGAGAGCGAAGCAGAGCGGGGGGATTAGGTTTGGTTTCTCTGGCCGAGCAGGGTTTGCTTGGTCCTGCCAGGCTCTGCTGATGCCACGGGCAGCACTCCTGCGTGCAGCCCACGAGCAAGCACCCGTGCAGGCTGCCATGCTGCAGTAGCCTGGCACGCTGCTGTAGCCTGGAAGAGGCTTTGCAGGTCACGCCATGTTTTTAGGCTGTTGGAAAGTGGGAGACTTCAGCAGCCGAGTAGGAATTTAGGGTGGGGAGAGATGCGATCTGTCGCAATTAACCCTGAGAGGTGGGTGGACAAAGACAGAAGTGTTCAAATGTTTGTTTTACGGTGAAAACAGCGAGGGCTTGGCTGACACGGGGGTGCTTGGCTGTACCCAGCCACACTCGTGAGATACAGGAGGAGGATGCTGAGCACGGGCTGGCCGGCAGCACCACAACCCCCCAGCCTGGTGCTATTGTGCCCATGGAGCACTGGTCCCACACACTGCAGGAGAATTTGGGACGGGTCTCTTTTTTTAAGTAAGGCTTTGGTATCTCATTACCAACATCAAAAACATTTGGCTGTAACTTAATTTTGAGGTTTGGGCGAAGTCCAAGGACTCGAGCAAGAGAAGAGTCAAATCTAAATAAATGAGTTCAAGTTCAAACCTCTCCAGCCCTGGCCATGGGGCGTTCCCCTGCCACTGCCTGGGGATGCCTGGGGTGCTGGGAGAGCTCTTCTGCAGAGGAACTGCTGCGCAAAAGGGTTTGGAAAGTGTTTTCCAGAGGCAGCTAAAGGCCCATCTTTCATCTTGCAAGAAAACCCAACCTCATAATTGCTCCTCTGCATTTCCCATCGTGGCAAGCTGCACCTCTTGCGATTTAATTCTTTCCTCCCCACCTGACCGCGTTTCCCACAGCCCATTGGGGAACAGTCCACTCCTTGACACATGTTTTGTCCCCCACTAGCCGGGACTAAGCGGGTGCTTTGTAAAATACCTTCCACTTTGCTTCTGCTTTGTGTTACCTGTTGGAGGGCCACAGCAGTTTGTGTTCAGAGGCAGCCACAGCCCTGCTCTGCTCCCCTCCTCTCACCTGAGGTTAAACCTTCCTGCACCCCACCCTGAGCGCAGAGACACCGTCGCAGAGGTGTGAGCTAAACCCGTGGTCACCCCTGCAGCCCTGTGCCTGGGCAAACCCTTTTAAAGCCTGGAGAGCACCGAGGCACTTAGCAGAGAGGGTCCCTTCAGCAGGGCTCCCCTTGCACCTGCATTGCTCAGGGTACCGCTTGGCCTACTGCTGCTTGTTGCAGATACTGCTTCCATTAGGAGTGGTTTCCTATCCACCTTCCCAAACACATATGGCTGGATGGGAATAAACAAACATGGAGTCATGTGTTCAAAAAGACCTGTCTGAAATCTCTCAGATGGGACCACGTTTGGTCCCAGTGGGAATATCCATGTGGCAGCACTGGGCAGCCTCTCACCCCAGTGCTGCAGGCATTGCACCCTGGCTCTCTGCTTTCATTTCTGCTGGGAGCTCTACTGGGGCAAGCATAGTCAGGGTGGTCTAGGTTTGGCAAGTTACGTTTCCTATGTGTAAAATTTCCTCACCTTTTGCATGCACACAAATTGCATTTGTGCTGAAGGAATTGCACCACGAGGCGTGCACATATTAGTGTGTGCAACGGCAGAGTGTGCTCATATAGTCACACAACACTGCTTCTGCCCCCCCCAGCAATGCCCACTTCGTAACTGGGGACTGACCAAGCATCCCCTCTCTCTCTCTGCCTGGGAACACAATGCTACAGCCTGGATTTTGGGATGATCCCCAAACTGGTCCCTGGGACCTGCCACTGGAGAGGTTAGCTCACACCAAGGTGTGTATGTTCTTGCACCACACGAGTGAGCTACTTTCAAGAGAGTCATCTACAAAGGAGACGTTGTCTCTCTGTGCTGGTATCACATTTTTCTGCTTGAATTGACGGAACATTAGCCAAATAAGGAGGGATTGCAAATGATCACAAAAGCAAGGGAACTCCTCGGGTTCAGCATGCCGGGAATATCAAGCTATTGTCTGGAAAAATACAGAAAATGCTGTTGATTCATTCCTGCAGCCCCTGACATATGAATTAGGTAACTAACCTGACCTGTGACTGTTTCTCTGAGAGACTGGCTGAGACATGACAAATATGCCTTTCAACATACCAGGGCTGATTACTAAGAGCGCTATGGGAATAGCTCAGAGCCTGGCGGTTACATTAGAAAAAACAAGACACCACTTAAGGCAGACCATGCTGCTCTTGGAAAGCCCTTGGGTCGCAGCTGCAGAGGAGCTGTGCCCAGAGCCCTCAGCACAACAGGATGGGTGATAGTCAGGGTGTTTTTTAGGAAAACGCTCACTCTCATTCATAGGAAAAGAACTTTGGACTGATTTTTGTTTGAGCAATGGGGATCGGGTTTGAGGGGGAACTTTGCTGGTTATCAACGTGCCTCTCTAGCTTCTGGGGTGGATAAAGGCAAATTCCCTCTCTTCATGGCCAGGAGATGCTGCACCCAGGATTCAAACCTCCCTGCCCCCGAAGTCATTCTGTCAGTATTGCCATTGGTAAAAGCAGCTTTCCAAGCACGCAAAAAAAATTATTTCCTTGCCATCATGCTGGATTTATTGCCTGTTGACAGACCTCAGAGCAGGGTAGCTCCTGCTCCCTCTGATGCTGCTGAATCACTCGTGGGAAATGTTGGATTCAGGACTTGCTGGGGAGGGGCCAGGCAGAAAATACTTCTTTGAACTATCCCCTACACTTGTGTTAAGGCTGTGAAAACTGTATGTGTGCCCCAAAGCCTGAGCTATAAAGTGACAAAGCCCCAACCAAGGAGGTGGCTGTGGGGTCTTGCTAGTGGGAGAGTGGTATCTGGTAGCCCTCTGGAAAGCAGTGGGGCTGGGGCAATGAATTAAACCTATACTTCAACCTGAATGCAACATCTTGCATCATGTTTGTTCCCTATTAAAACAAGGACAGGAGCGTGGCATTGAAAAATCCAGCTTAGCTGAGACCTGGCAGGAGAATGCGGCCATGGTCAGGGCTAGGGGAGATTTTGAAGTGCTTGTAGCACAGGAATCAGAGATTTACTGACTCAGATTTTCAGCCAGCTCCTACTCACACCTATGGGCAGCTCAGACACTTGGCATTGGCATCACTTGTTTGCATCCCCCCGCTCCCCAGAGGGCACCTGCCTGCATCTGTGCAAAAGATGCTATCCCTGGCCTGGTCCCCACGACCTGCTAACGTGGGCTGAGCCAGCCTCTGGGAATCCCACACCAGCATCTCCTCTCCTGCTTGAGGGAGTGAGCCCAGAAAGGTGGTGGTCCCAACATTGTGTGTTTCCAGGATTAATTTTTTCCCAGCAGACTTACAGTGGTTCTCTTCAGGCTTAGCTAATGACTCCTATACCTCCCCCATCTGCCCGAGCCATTTCAATCCGGGAGTTTCAACATGCAATTTCACAACACATGGCTTTGTTTCAAAGGGTGACCAAACTGCAAATCAGCCCCTTCAAATCCCCAGTCATGAACTTTACATTAAGCAATTAAATGGAGCAATAAATATTGCTTTGTTGTGAACAAGTCTCCATTTCCTTTCCTATTTTAATAGCAATAATGGCCAAACTTCTGTTTAAGAAGCAGTTTCTGGTTCTATTAGGAAATGTGCCAAACTATTCAAAGAGACACAAGATTTGTATGGAGAGGTAATAGCTTTTATTAAGCCAAATTATATAATTAGGAAGAAAAAACAGCCAAGCTTTCAGGCACACAAGCCCTTCTTCAGGTCTAGGGAGAGACAATGGCTCCTGGCAGCTGCAGAGTAGCTGTGTGTTGGATATTGGTCTAGATCAGGTCTCTTTGATCAACACTGCTCTGCCTGGGGCATGGTGTCTGCACAAGGGCAGGAATGGGGATGGGCACTGGCTCCCACACTTGCCTGAGCTGGCTTTAGGGGGGCAGCTCTGGTTTGGGCAGTGTGTCCCCTCAGGTTACACAGTGCATAGTTTCAGGGTTAGGTGTTTGGTTTGGTGGTTTGTTTGGGGTTTTTTTTTTAATTTGAGTTTATCTTACAGCTTTTGGGAAGACCTCTGATCTACAGCAGCCAGCTCTCGTTCAGCATTGTAGCTACGTGAACAAAAAAATCTGTGTTAAATACACACTTGCCCCAGATGGACTGTGTCTCCTGTTGTACACAAAGAGCTCTCAGTTTAAAAAAAAACAAAAGCAGTTTCCTGAAAGTCCAATATGGGCACATGGGATTCTGACAACTTCTTCTGGCACAGCCTTTGCTTCATCTTTCAGACTGGAAACCTCTTGGAGCAGGGACCATGATTTTAATTATACATAGCTCCCAGCTGAGAAAAACCATCAGTCCCTACTAAGTGAATAAATAATTACTTCAGTGAAGCACAACTCATTCCTGGCTCAAACCCATTACTGAAGTGTTCGCAAGTCATGGTGTATTTGTAAGCTTAACCTAAACAAGATATGCGGATTGGACAACCCACCATCAAAGATGTCAAATTAGCCTCCAAATCCTGGAATATATTCTGGTGGCAGCTGATTCAATTTATTAGTGACACACAACTACTGCTATCCACCACTGCATGATCACAGGACCATTTCACTGGACTGCACATGAGGAGGTCCAATATATTCTTTGAAGACTGGGGGAGAAGAGCCAGGTGAAGCTACTGACATTTCAGAGCATGGCTGGCCTTCACCAGCACTCCTCAGCAACAATGAAAGGCAGGATCAACCCCACTTCAAGGAATCAGGTCCCACAAAGACACTGGTGGTCCTGGACTGCTCCCAGCACCCACATCATGCAGGTTTAATGCTTGAGGAGGCAAGGCACTAGGGAGAGGATCTCTGTGCCCTCATCCCATCACAGCCCTGTTAACATGCAGAGGAGACTTTTAAAATTGAATCACCAGCAAATGTTGATTGCAGTATGTCTGTCACATCTCTTTTTATGACAGTCACTAGTTTACAGAAGACTAAGAGGATAAATAGACGAGAAAAAAACAATCCCCAGGAGCAGACTCTAGACAACAGGGTGGAACACCGGATTCCCACTTGTTTTGTCTTGTGTCTGCAAGCTTCTGAACTGTGTTTAGCCATGATTTGTGATCAGACCTTGGAGTAATAGACAAGCTGCCTTGCTCCCAAGAGGACTTGTACGCTACGGGCAAAAGTGTTTCTTCCCTCTGTCACCTCCAGCTCTAGAGAACAGCAGACACTTTTGGCACAGAGCTGCTGCCATGGTGTTGAATGTTCGTCCTGGCTGGGTCCCAGGTCATCATCTCCCACAATAATGCCTCCCACCATAGCTCAGCCTCTCACTTTGCTGGCAATAGCTTTCCATCATGCATGAGAGCTGCCAGCCTCATCTTCCCCTCACCATGATATTCCCTATTTTATATTGCTCCAAAGCTTCTGAGCAGATGTTTCAGATCCCCTTCAGCCAAAGCTTCACACCCAGCCACGCTGGACATTGCTCCATGTGTTTCTGGGCTACTCTACCCTCTCAGTCACACTTCTCTCTCTTTGGATTTTACCACCATAATTTTCCTCAGAGTTGCTGTTGCCTTTATGATCTGCTGCTGTGCACACTTAAGCACCACTGAATAAACAGCAAAGTCCACAATTGCTTTCATCATCCCATCATTCACTGCTGACATCACCATACATTGTCCATGTGCTACATTAGTGAAGTAGCTTCTCTCCAGTTCATGTGTCTCCCTGGCACTACCCAAGCTGGTGATAGCAAGTTCCATAGACCAATATCACCTCAGATATTTTATCCAGGTGGTTACATAGAATATTCACTGCGTACCCTCTAATGCCACCAAATGCTACCTGCTGTGAATTAAGCACAGGTTTGTTCAAAGAAAAAAGGATAAAAGTCACAAATTCTACAAATGTGCAGCAGACAAAACACCAGAGAAATCTCATGGCTCATGAAGTCAGAAGTCTTTTTGGGTAAAAAGGCAGAGGTTATTGCAGGAAGCCTGAGAACAATGCCTGACTATTTAAGGACAACAGTGTTTCCTTTCTGAACATCAGCATCATGTATTTGTTTTGGAGTCCAGCCAGACACCATTTGATGTCTGCTCTCCTGTTAAGGTGGAAAAGTATTTGAAAGAACTTGCTCAATGTTACCAAAACATAATTGGCCTATATCTCTCTTTATGCGCATTAATGACTCATGAACCATCCACGATTGCCACAAGATGTTATGGATACCAGAAATACAAACAAATTCAGAAAGCTGTAGATTTCTTGAAAAAAGTCTGCTGAGGACAATTAAAATCAAATGTCACACTTTACTGACAGCTGGGAAGATACTGTCCAACCACTTTTGCCTTGTCCTAATGCTCTTCCCAAGCCATGCATCAAGGCCATCAAATGAAGACAGGATATAAAAGGGCTTTTGCAAAGATCAGACGTGATGGCTTCAATACCCTACTAGGAATATTTACCGGGCTAGCTGACAACTTGAGGAAAAGATAGGGAATACAATGGTCGTGTTCTGGTTTCAAATGAGGAGACATTTTTCAGTCTGTCAGCATTGGGCTTCAGCATCACCGCTATGGAAAGTTTTAACTGACCTCTAACTCTTCATTTCCATCTTGAAGCTTTTTGTATCTACCAAGACTGCCATTGGAAGGGCCTAAAAATCCTTTCAAGTGCCTATTTTTGAGAATGGTGGCCTTTCATCTGGAAAGTGCAGCACAGGATGACATGAAATGGGAATGTTACCTTTCAAACCACACTAAAAGAAAAAGTTGTTTTCCAAGTTGTCAGCTGAGTACGTAGGAATTTTTCATCCAGTTTTCCCTGCACTTCAGCAAGGCAATGCAGTGCTGTGCTATAGCATATATATATATATATTTAAAACAAGATGAGATCCCTGATTTCTGTACAGAGCACTGACATGACTACAAGGAAAACAATGCACCCATGGAAGAAAAAAATAAAATAGTCACGTCACTGGTTTGCTCACAGGTTGGCATCACCACTTCCACGGGAGATAATGAACACAACCAGGCAAGTGCTTGTGTTTCCACACTTTGATGTGGTCAGGACACTTTTCTCCTTGATGGGAAGAGGAATCTCATTCCTGTGTTCATTAGTTAAGACTGTTCCTCCCCTATTTTGGAAAAGTTTGCAAGTCCCCACAGACTAAGGAACAAGAAATAATTTCATACCAGCAGTGCAGCATTTTTTATGCTTTACCTCCAGCCTCACCTGCCATGTCAAAACTTTCCACCACCCCATCATAAAAACAGAGGAAAAAGCCTGAGACGCAGTTGACGGGGTCATGGGCCAGTCGTTAGGGTTAAGTTCCACACACTCTAGTAATTCACAAAAAGGACAGGGCAAGCTCTGTTTCCATGAACAGTTAAAGATTATTTCCAAATATTAACCACAGCAGCAGAAATCACTATTGCTTCACTAGTCACACACAATAGAAAGAAGTCGAAACTTTTTTCTATGAATCAGGTTCCAGTAAAAAAAACACTTTCCATTAACCCGAAGTCAAGAAGCTGTCATAATTAGGCTAGAATCAGGTTCCAGTAAAAAAAAAAAAAACACACTTTAACCCTTTCCATTAACCAGAATTCAAGAAGCCACCATAACAAGGCTAGAAAGGGGGAAGAAATGGACGAAGCCAAAACTTGGAAAGCACAAAAGAAATGACACAAAATAGGCTGGATTCCAGCATCTGGTTGCTTTGCAGCTCCAGGGCAGGTCCAGCTGTACAAGCTTTACATAGGAACCAGACTCTGCCCACTCATCCCTTCTGCTTTTCTTACAGCAGACAGCAGTAGCCGGGGGAGTCTGCAGGACAGATAAAGTTTCCTTGGCACTTATTTCATTAGATTTTTTCCATTTTTTTAATTAAAAAAAAAATCCCTGTCTCAGCCCAAAACCACATCTCCTGCCCATGTGCTAAATAACTTAATTTCCCCTTCACTTACACTGCCTTGCAACTACTTCTATTCCTTATGTCATCACTGATGACATAATTTACTCAAGGCCCTCAGTAATGAAGTGCAAAAAAGGTGTTAAAAATACAGGCCACTCCTCTGTCTGAAGGTTAATTTTAGTGCAACCAAGAGGAGAAGGGAGTGCATAGATAATGAAAGGGCTCCACAGAGCAGCTTGCAGCATCAGCCATAACTGCTTCCTCCAGACAGCCCCCACAACCCCCAGTCTGGGGAACTTGTTGGCTTTGGCTTCATTTCCAGCTGGCCTGACCTGGGAACAGGTATCCCACAGCTCTGATCTCCATATACAAGAGCCTGAGATCTCTGATTAAAAAAAACCCTGAAGTCCTGAGGCAACACTTGCATTGCTTCACACAAAACTTTCTTTCTAGTCACCCCTTAGGGACTGCAGACTGTTAATGAGCCTCCTGCTGCTTTGCTGTACTGCTCTGCGGTCCAAGCCCTTAAACTCAGACTGAGTTTGCAACCTCATCAAGTTTCTTTCCTTGTTTCTCCTCATTTTTGATCTTTTGAGGCAGGTTTGTGTTCTGAAGACTAGTCCCAATTACATGTATTAACCTCACTATGGACACAGTTGCATTTGAAAATGACATTTCTTCATTGCTCATGGAAATGCTTTGAGTGTTACAGAAAATCTAGAGGTTCATAGTCATTAAACATACCTGTTTGCGTAAAGAGCACGTTGTGTCTCTGAAGAGCATTGTCATATCCATGTTGGGCAGTTCTTCATCCAAGGATGCAGGAAAATAATAAACTGCTCTGTACCAGCTGTACTAACACTCAACCTGCTTGAAGCTAGACCTCAACACAAGATGTTATTCTTGTGTTATTCAATGTGCTGTCCTAAGAGAAGCTGGGCTCCTCACACAGACGTACCTCTTCCCCACACCCTTCCTCCCTATCACTACCTTGGGCAGCCCTGCTGCTGGTATTGCTGAAGACTCCCTAGGACATGCTGGGAGCCAGAAGCCCTGGCACAACAGTCAGTGTCAGACTTGACCAACCAGTCAGCAAAACCCACCTAGACCATGCAATGTCCCTAAAAGCAAAGGCTAGTAACACATTCCCTAAGCAAAAACTAGACAAGCCCCAATTCTGCTGGAAGACTAAAAGACATAAGAGGAAAAGTGGAAAAATCCTCTCCTGCTGACTCCCAGTCCCTTTATAGGGGAACTCTGATTCTCTAATTCTCTCCAGCTGAGCTGGAGGTTGCAACCCATCTGCACCTGGAAACCAGAGCTCTCTGCACATTACTGCTCAGGAGGAGACTGCAGATTAAAGGTGATGGTGAAGCTTGTGGTGGATCATGGCATGTCTGATGTCTCTTCAGCTCTGTTGAATTACAAAGTGCAAGATGGAACTGTTGGTTTTTTTTTTCTTTATCCCTGTTGTTTTAGTGAGCCACGGGTGCATTCCTGGGGCGGAGTCTGCTTTTCAGATTGGCAAACTATGTTAGGCTTTCAGTTGATTTATGGCTTGTTTTCCTAGGGTGGTTTGCTAGTGAGCACAGAAAAGAGAAAAAGGGTCTAGACAACATATATTGTCTTGTTTCAAGACCTTTCCAAGAAATTTGGCTCAAGGGCTAAGGGAAGGCCTCTCTTCATGTTGAAAAAGCATAAAGCAACAAGAAAAGTACAGGGATTCCTTGGAAAAAACACTCCTTGGGAGTTGAGGATTGGGTTTTGGAGTTATTGTAGGTTATTTAATTATTTTGCGGGAGCTTTAGGTGTCATTATACACTGAAAATCTCAGGAGCTTGCACGTATCATAAAACAGCCCTAAGAAATAAGGAAACAATTCATTCCACCTTACATTCAGAGAACTGATGCACAGAAAGAGACATGCAAGGGTTTGCTAATGGGAAATGCCATGGACTGACCTGCCCATGGTAGAGCAGTCTGCAGGAGAGCCAGAAATTACGGCATCCCTCCAACTGCCCCTGCACCCTGTCTGATGTTTGGCTAAAGTGCAGCTTTCCTCCCAATAACCAGGGTTCCCTAGCACTGGCCCAAACCACAGCTTTAAACCAGAGCTTCAGACCTGTCCTGTGAAAGGTTGAGTCTCATGGATAAGGTGCACCAGGCGCCCCATTTTCATGTGGGACAGCCACTGCTGACTACAGAAATTTTCACAGAAACCTTTTGGCTAAATCCTGAGCAGCTTTGGAGTGACCTACTTCCTTGGGTCACTGTCCTCTGCTTGGGTAGGATGCTCAGGACTGCGTTCAGGAACATTAAAACAAAACCAAATCTAAACGCAGTAGACATCTCCTGAGAAATACTGTGATGGAAGTTGTAATCATTCAGCCACTTCTCTGCTGTGCTATCGGGTGTGAGAATATACAGCAGAGCAAAAGCAGCCCTGTAGTGCAGCAGTCGTTGGCTTCTGTACAAAGCCCAGTGGCAGCACAGCCACCCAGGGCCCTCAAGGCTGCCTAAAGATGCTGCAAGGGCTGAGGGATGCCCGTATTTCCCTGCAGCCAGTTCCACTCGGGGGCTGAGCCCCTCCACCAGCAAGCCCACTGCTGCATTATCCCACGTAGCAGAAAACAGGTTGAGATGGATCACCCCTACCTGGTGGTAGAGTGTACAAAGCCTATGTGATGCCTGAACCAAACCCCAGCCCCTGGTGAACCTCAGTTTTTCTTTAAGAAACGGGGCAATTATGACAGTGCATTATCTTACCTTTTGTAGACCTGTGTGATACAATTATTGCTGCCAAAGATCCTGCTTGGCTCAGTAAGAGGTGAGGTCCAGCAGATCTTGGAGCAAATGAATGTATTTAAGTGGGAAGTTAGAAAATGGAAGGAAGGAGAAAAAAAAAATTTAGGATCCTATCACACAGCTCTTCTTAGGTTTTGACTCGGCCCCCTAAATATTTCCAAAACAGCAGGAGTACAACCTGGCTAAAACACTGTATTATATAATAGCAACTTACTTGTTTCCTCTCACTTTAAGGTTTAGCAACAGGGAAGGAAAAAAAACCTCACATATAGAAACGGGGTGTGGAGGAGGGGGTGTTAAGACGACGCTGATTCCCTTTGAGCTATTAATGGAGAATTGCATAACCACTGCCGTGGGGTTGCTAGGTTTTACCACGTCCCTGTGTCGTGTTAAATATTAACAGTACTTGTACTTTCCATGGTATGGCTGCTGCTGAGCCTGGATACGGCCCCGCCAATCCCAGCCGCTGGCTGGGTTTCCATGGAGCCGAGAGCACCCCTTCTCTTCATTCACAATGAAATCCTCCCAGCGCTTGCCTAAATCCATCTCCAAAAATGAGACCTATACAAACGAAGCACAGCATTTTTTTTTTTTTTTTTTCAGCATTTGCTCCATTCCTTATGGATGTGCGGGGGTGTGCTCGCTTTGGCTTAGAAACAGCAAGGTTTAGAAATGACGCTTGTTTTGTCTTGCCTGGCAGATCTGCAGAGCCACATGGTGCTTTTAACCCCCATGTCACCAGCTCTGAAATAGCTACCTGTGTGGCTGCAGTCCTTTCTGTCCTCAAAAGATGGGGACAGACATTTTAGTGGGTCCTTTTGCAACAGGACAAGGGGTGTTGGTTTTAAACCATCCCCCCCTTGTCCTGTTTTAAACCAGGGTAGATTTAGATTAGGTGTAAGGGAGAAATTTTTTTATGATGAGGATGGTGAAATCCTGGAACAGGTTTCCCAGAGATGTGGTAGATGCCTCATCCCTGGAAACATTCCAAGTCAAGCTGGCCAGGTCTCTGAGAAACTTGTTCTAGTTGAAGATGTCCCCTCTCCCTGCATGCAGATTGGACCGGATGACCTTGAAAGGACCCTTACAACCCAAACAATTCTGTGGTTGTCACCCCCATTCCTCCTCATCATCTACCTTCCGCCTGTTTTCTGGCTTAAATGAGACTATAAAACCTTCTGGATATGCAAAAAATAAACACAGCACCTCCTAAAACATGGGTTTGCCTTCTTTTCCCCCAGCAACACAACTCTCATCAAAACCTTTCAAATTTGCATTTAAAGCATCTTAATGGAGTTAATGGTGCAGATTTTCAATACATTGGCTTCATGGGACCAGTTTACATCTGTGTTGGGACCAGTTTTCATCTGTGCTGGATGCTGAGAGGCTTTACTTGCTGTTGCTCTTTGGAGAAGAGAAGCACTAAATGCTAGAGATCTGCATATTCAATATGCATGTGAGCTCAAACAGCTTTTTGTTATGCCTCTAATTAGGCTAAGCGGGTGTTGGATTCAAGTGCTAATTAGAAATGACCACTCTAAAATACATTACAATATTTAGGGCTATGTGCTGCTTCCAGGTTACAGCTCTTGCTGAAGGGTTTGTGTGAGTAATGAATTGAATCCTTCCACCTAAACCCTTTTAACCTGTGATATTATTTATTGTATTTCACTTTTTTTTTGTTGTTGTTTTTTTGGACAGATGCACCATGTCTAAGCAAATGGGTTTCTAGCAGTGGGAATAAACACAAAGTGCATGGTGTTATCTCTGGCAAAAGGGGGAAGGGAGTGTTTGGCAGTGAGAGGCAGCGGCTGGCAATCAGGACTGGTCCAGCCCTGTAAAATAATGATGCAATTATCCACCGTTTATCCAGTACTGAGGAGGGGGTCCCTGGGAGTACCCTGGGGGGAATTTAGGCTCATAGGGTGACAGGGTAATACAGGTTGAAAGGGACCTCAGGAGGTCTTCAGCCTCACTTGGTGAGGAGGGCAGACCAGGGTTTACCCAGCTGGGTCCTGCAACCTTCTGAGGAGAGGGACAGCCCAGCCTCCCAGGGTAAATGTCACGCTGCTCCTGACCAGCCGCCTCACTGTGATTTTGGAGGTGTGAAATGAAGAACCTCTCTCCCTCCTGGCACATACTCCCCTTTCTCTGCAAATGCAACCTGTAAGCCTACAGGTAGACTTGGAAGGAGACACAAGTCTTTCCTACAATTGCTATGCTTCAGTGAGTGCTTCAGGTCCAGCAGAAATGGAGAATGGTAGCTCAGATGTACTAATGAGGGGTATCACCAATATCAGTTGTGAGTGCCCATGGAGTAGGTTGTGCCCTGAGCTGGGCCAGGGAAGATGGGCTCTGCTCTCCTCCTGTTCCACTGGAGCCATCAAAAGGCAGGACAGAGACCAGCATGTGATGCTCACAGATATGTGACTTTCCAATGAAGTGGCTCGGTAGGAATAAATTTAGCAAAAGGGATACTGAGAATATGACACCTATAGATCAGCTAAGGGGTTTGGAAGGCTCTTGGCACCTTCTGAGATGAAGGTACAAACAGGAATTGGAACACTTCAGGTCAGTTGTGCGAACAGTGGCTGCTTGAAACAGCCAATTAGTGGAAGCAGTAACAACCTTTACTTCCTAAAACTACCCCACGGGGTATAAACAAGGGCAAGGCTGTGCCCTCATGGTTATCGCTTGACAGCATAAGGATGAGTTTGGTTAGTGCCCACATGGTATAGCCCAGGCACTCTCTCTTTGGAGGGGTTGTAAGAAGGATGTAAACAAGGTCCTGTGCCTGCTGAATGACTCCTCTGGAGCTTGTCCAGAGCATCCCTCATCATCCCATCATGCTTCATCCCAAAGAGGCCTGTCTGCAATGCTGGTGATCATCTGCATTCATTATAGTCTGGGCTATTTAAGGCAAAGGCCTTGCATGACCTATGATGCCCAGCACTGGAAGGCAAAGCACCCCTTGCTCCCTGTTGCTCACTGAGGAGCCATCATTAGGAGTTGTACAGACATGGGGTAAGAATCCATCCTCTTTCTTCTTGAACAGGTCCAGAGGGGACCACAAAGATGATAAGCGGGCTGGAGCACTTCTATGAAGACAGTCTGAGAAAGCTGAGGTTGTTCAGCCTGTGGAAGAGAAGGCTCTGGGGAGACCTTATTGCAGCCTTCCAGTACTTAAAAGGGGACCTACAGGAAAGATACGGAGGGACTTGTAATCAGGGAGTGTAGGGATAGAATGAGGTGTAACAGTTTCAAACTGAAAGATGGTGGGTTTACACTAGATATTAGAAAGAAACTCTTCACTGGGAGGGTGGTGAAACACTGGAGCAGGTTATCCAGAGATGTTGTGGGTGCCCTGTCCCTGGAAATTGTCAAGGTCAGGTTGGATGGGGCATTGGGCAACTTGGTCTAGAGGAAGGTGTCCCTCCCCATGGTAGGGGGTTTGTAACTAGGTGAGCTTTTAGGTCCTTTCCAACCCAAACCATTCTATGATTCTCACAGTCGAAGAGGACACGGCCACTCTCAGGCCTGTCCAGCAGTTGCAGTGAAAACCTGTGTCTGCTCCTCGTGCCACCATCAAAGCTAAACTGAGGTTCATTCTCATGTCCCCAGGAGGAGACAGCCGGGCTAGGCATGTGGCACTCCCCACCACGGGCAGCACAGGCTGGCAACCTGGATGAGCAGCCAAGCTGAGGGTCTGAGCTGAGGAGAACTGTTTTAAAAGCCCTGTTAATGAACACGATGCTAAGCTTCACATTCCCCTTACTCTAGGCAAGGACTGTCAGGGTTCAAACTGTGTTAGCTCTTACACGTGCTACCTGCCAGACGGGTCCATGGTTAATGACAGCATTTGCACGCATGACTGCCCTCACACACCACCGGGACAAAGACATTCAGACCCCGTTTCATCCCTGCAGGAGTAGCACATCCCTGTAGCCAGAGCTGGGCACCAGCACCATGTCCCCACAGCCCAACCAGGGTCACTGTCCCTTTTTTTGCATCAGTGGACACATCACCCCTGGATATCCACAGACCCCTTGAATTGACCGGGAGCTGTGTCATAGGAAAGCATGGTTTTAATATCCGAACAAAGTGGTTGAAGTTGGGCATGGGGAGGAACAGGGAGGACACAGAGCCCCTGGGTGAGGTGTGGGGTGGGATACGACCAGTGTCAGCACCTCATGTGGGAGCTCAACCTGCTGAAGCTGCAGGACCACCCTCCCCCTCACAAGAGCTTTTCCATGGAGACCCATGTGTGCAAACAAACACATACCAGCTTGGCTCTTTTGGAAGCTGTTGAGAGACTCTTTTCAAGAACAGGGCTCAGCACACACTGTCCTTCCTTTTTTTTTTTTCAACAGACCCTTGAGAATAATTCAACTTGCCTGCATGGGCAGGAAGGCCAAGCTGGCTGCCTGCCTGGCAGAGAGGGGGGCTGTGAGCCCTAAAGACGTGTCCCTGCTGCTGCCTCCTGCACACCCCCAGGGTCTTGGCCACATGGAAAAATAGCCATAAAAAGTATAGCCTCACACTCCAGCCTGCAGCAGAGAGGCAGACAACCAGTCACCCTCACTCCTGCAAAGGCAGCAGCACAGCCTGGCCCCATCCTGCCCTGTGTGAGCTCACCTGCCTGGGGATGCCCAGCCAGTGCTACTCCCCACCTGTCAGACCCCTTCCCTTTACACCCCTCTGACAGACAAGGGGCCTTTCTGCAGTTTAATCTTCCCTGCTCTCCCCATTGCTCTCACGGTGAGAATGTGGTCCAACTGCACCCATTGCCCATGGATAATCCAGCAGACACCTTTCTGTTTGCTTTTACACAGTATCGAAAGCAACACTACAATCTACTCCCCGCTTTCACACCCAGGTCCTACCCACCACTGCTACTCCTGGCTGGTTGTATTTTCTCAGGCAGGGGATTGTCAGTACTGCAACCAGACACAGCCTGAGCTGGCAGTGGCTATTGCAGTCACCCACCCAGGTTAGAACATAGAACATTTCCAGCTGGAAGAGACCTTCAAGATCATCAAGTCCAACCTTACTCCCAGCCCTATCAAAAACCACTAAACCATGTCCCTAAGCACAACATC